>JAVJIF010016003.1:0-98047 GCA_038442645.1 Agave tequilana | reverse complement strand
ACAAACATCGTTTCCTGAGACAAATGCGGTTCTTCTTTGGGATGAACCGTATTTATTTAAGTACTGTCATGACCAAATTATACGGAGATGCCTTCCAGAGGATGAACATCAGAGTGTTTTGACATCTGTCACAAGTTAGCTTGCGGTGGACACTTTGGTCCACGGAAAACTGCGGAAAAAGTGCTTCAGAGTGGATTCTACTGGCCCACTCTCTTTAAGATGCCTATACCTTTTGCAAGCTTTGTGATAGATGTCAAATGACGGGTCGTATTACACAAAGAAACATGATGCCCCTCACACCCATCTTGGAAGTCGAAATTTTCGACCTCTGGGGCATCGATTTTATGGGACCCTTTCCTCTGTCCTACGGTAACCAATACATCTTGGTAGCCGTAGATTATGTTTCTAAGTGGGCTGAAGCGATTCCTACACGGACAAATGACAACCAAGTTGTCATTAAGTTTTTAAGAGAGAACATCATTTCGCGCTTCGGAGCCCCCCGTGCGATACTGAGCGACAATGGGAGTCATTTTTGCAATAGGGCTTTTGAAGCCTTGATGCGGAAATACTCTATTACTCATAAACTATCCACGGCTTATCATCCTCAAACCAATGGGCAAGTTGAGGTAACAAACAGACAGATAAAACTCATTCTGGAGAAAACTGTAGGACAGAATCGTAAGGATTGGTCCATCAAACTGACTGATGCCTTATGGGCATATAGGACCGCTTACAAGACTGTCCTTGGTATGTCTCCGTACAGAGTTATATTTGGAAAACCATGTCATTTGCCCGTTGAGTTAGAACACCGTGCACTATGGGCTTTAAAGCAGCTGAATCTAGATTTGGATAAAGCCGGTGTTCTAAGGAAGCTGCAGCTATCCGAGCTTGAAGAGTTACGAAACGAGGTATACGATAACGCTCGGATCACGAAGAACAGAACCAAGCTATTTCACGATAGATCCATTCACAGGAAAATCTTTGTTCCTGGACAGAAGGTTCTGTTATACAATTCAAGACTCCACTTTTCCCTGGCAAGTTGAGGACCAGGTGGTCAGGGCCATTATTGTTCAAACTGTCTTCTCTCATGGTGCAGTCGAGATTCTTGACCCAACTAATGGCAACAAATTTACTGTTAACGGTCAACGTCTCAAGCCATTTTTTACCACGGAAGATATGTCACATGAAGTTCACGAATTGGGTCTTTGTGACCCAGTTTATTTGTGACATTTTCATCTGTATAGTTCCCTGCATACTTTCCTGAATATCATTTTGGGGTCCACATTTGTAAATACTTTCTTTTACACTTTTTGTAAATACAATTTTTTTTTTAGGATTTTTTTTTGCTTATTTTAGTTTCACATTCCTAAGAATTCTCTGCCTTAGGATTCTTTTTCAAATTCCTTTGACCAGGGTTGTAATATTACCTTTGACCTAGGGATATTTTTGGAAGTCTTTTTTTACCTACCCCTAAAAAACACTCTTTACTTGCCTCTTCTCCCTCAAACGCCGAATCCCTTCAGATCTGAGAAGCCTCTTCCAAACCCAACCTCTGTCAAAATTCCCTTCCCCAGCTTCTTCAACTCTGCCGCAAAAAACCCTTTCCTGGCCGCAGATCCACTGCATTCCGGCCGTCTCTCGTGTTCAGAAAAAGTCTGCTCGGCCGATTTCCTCTGCTGGTTGTAGATCCAGAATAACTTTTTCAACCTCTTTCCCGAGTGCCTTCTGCACTGCTGTTTGGATTTCCCCCCAAGATCTCCGGGGGTGGTTTGCAACTTTCTCTCTCTAAATCCTTTGTGTTACAATTCCTTAGCATAGATGGCACCAAATTTGTATGCGGAAAGAGATTTTTCAGTGCTATTGAATGATAGTATGGGATATGGACATATTTTAGTGGATAGGATACGTTCATGGAGTTGGTATTCATTAGTCTATGATAATAACGACTATGATGTGTATTATTGCCCCGAGCTTGTCACGACATTTTACAATGCAATTGATTATGCATCTGTGCACCATGACACGTACCAATTTGTATCGCACATGCCATTCGGTGACATCTTTGTCACCATTCCACTTATTGCTGAATGCACAAATGTCCCCAGTTATCCCCACCACAGCGAACCCCTACCATTGATCGATTACATGCCTATCATGGGGGCTCGCTGTACAATTCAGGATCGTGGGCTCAAAGCCAACACGACCTTTCGAAATGTTCATTGCGTTGGACGATGGGTCCAACGCAACATTTTTGGAATTGAGCACCAATCTTCCTTCAACAGGCCCGTGTTACAAGTAATTCATGATTTAATGACACAAAACCACACGGTCTGTTTAAATAGGGCTATCTTCCGTGCTATTATTGACAACTCCTCCCGCACTCGGGGAGCAAAGCATTCTCATGCCATACTAATCACACGTCTGTGTAGACATTTCCTATCAGATGCTGTCTTTAATTCATTTGATCAAGTGCCTGTTACTATAGAGAGACCCACAAGTTCTTATAATAGCTGCTTGCACGCACTCTGGACACCTAGTGCACAGCTAGAGGATTTACCTGTGGAGTCTTCCTCGGAGGAGAGTTTGGCGGAAAGAGATGACCCATAGTTTTGGAAGCAGGAGCCCCCCACCGATACACGTTCCTTCATGTCCACCATCTGGAAGGGCATGAAGAAGATTTTTAAGGGGCAGGTGAGGCTGAGGAAGAAGGTGGAGGAGGAATCATCCAGGTTATCCTCCAGGTTAGATAATATTGAGGCGACGTTGAGGAGGACACAGTCGGCAGGACCCAGTACTACTGCGGGTCCAAAGAGGAGGAGGGAGTGACTTTTTACCTTACCTATTTCATGCATCATTTTTATCTTGCATACATTGAGGACAATGCATGAGATAGGTATGGGGGGTAGACACTAACCTAGGATTTTTTTTATTAGGTTTTCTTTTGTTTTAGGATTTTCACTTTCTTTTAGGTTTTTTTTTTTTTTAGATTTTACTTTTCTTTGTAGATTTTCTATTTTTGTTAGATTTTATTTTTTTTAGAAAATATATATATAAAAAAAAAAAACTTTTTGAAATAAGAGACAAAGTTT
Source organism: Agave tequilana (assembly GCA_038442645.1). Lineage (NCBI taxonomy): Eukaryota > Viridiplantae > Streptophyta > Magnoliopsida > Asparagales > Asparagaceae > Agave > Agave tequilana. The sequence continues at coordinate 94,958 of JAVJIF010016003.1, read as the reverse complement.
TGATCTATTTTTAAGAAAATTAAGATGTATCTTAGAAATTAAGAAAGCCTTAATTATGACATCTTAAACCTAGTTGAAATAATAGATCTTGTTTGAAATTATAGGATAAGTAAGTAAAATTGGGGAGATATTTTTATCTTGAATTAAGCCTTAGATAGTAAGCACTTCACACTTACACAATTTTTGGGATGGAAACAAAGACCTAAAATGCCATAAAAAAAATATATAAAAAAAAAGAGAATAAAACATCACTTATTAAGCTGGATAACTATGCCTCAAGAAGCATGGTTACTCACGCCTAACGGTGATCTCACTTATTAAGCTGGATAATTGTACCTCAAGAAGCATGGTTATTCACGCCTAACAGTGATCAAAAAGAATAATCCCCTTAGTTTTGTGGCCTTTTTCACTCGAGTCCTTTAACCCGAGGGATGTTTTCTCATCTGATGCCCTAGAACCATCTGGTTTGGGAGTCATCGGTTATAGGCTCGCTACATGGGTGAACTAGAAAGCCTAAGAAAACTAAGGGAAGAAAAAAAAGAGAGAATAAATAAATGGCTTTATGGTTAGAGTTGAAATCCCAGAAATTTTCACTGAACACGGTGTGCATACTATCTAGATTTTATGAAAGATAAAATATTCAATCCAATTTTGAATTCTACCTTAATTAAGAACAAGATCTTGCATGGAGACTAAGTTTAAGGAAGAATGATTATAGGTGGACTTATGACCTTAGATCACTTATATTTTTGCAAAAATAGTTCGAAAACATGTCTCTCTTTCAAAATGCATTTTTAAAACACTAACATTTGTTTTCTTTTTTATGGATTTTGTGGGTGCAATCCGCTGAAAACCCTCAGGAGACAACACTCCTCCTCTAGGGTAACCTAGAGGTTTAACGGCTTATTGCACATGCTCAGTGCAATCGTGTCACCTACGAAAGTGGTGTAATAATTAGTTAGGATTTTATTTTTTTCTTTTTCTTTCATTTTTGCTCGAGGACGAGCAAAAGCTAGGTATGGGGGTGTGATTGTTACACATATTTGCATTTTATACCACCTTTATACCTTGCATATTGTATATTAAATGTGATTTTTAATCCCTAGTTTCTCTATTTTTGCAGATCCACACTTTAAAGAGAAGAAGTCATTAACCACTTTAATTAGTGATAATTAAAGGGGTTAAATCAAAAAGAGCCAAAAAGATCAAATCAGATCTCACCAAGATCCGCGCGCCAATTGGAGAATCCAGTAGTCCACGTGGCTAACTACCCAACTACCAAATCCCACCAGAAAATCTGGGCCCAACGGCCCAGATTCTGCCGCAGATTCTGGGATTTTCCCGCGTATCTGCGGCAGTTGAGAGGCCGTTGGGGCCCGGATTCTGTGGCAACCACCAAGGCTCCAGAAGCTTCTCCAAAATGTCTATAAATAGGTGACCAGGGTTCGTGCGTGCAGGCAGTGAAGAGAGAGAGAAAATTAGGGATTTGTTGTAATTTTTGTTCTAGGTTTTTAGTTCTCTTCTCCTTCCTCCTTGAGTTCTAGACAAATTGAGAGAGAGATTTCAGTTTGAGAGCTTGTAATCAAGAGAGTGACACTCTTGAATCAAGGATTCATCAATGGAGCTTTCATCTTCTCTTTGCAAGACTTGAGTATGCTTTCTTTTAATATGCTTTAATTTCTTGCATTTAATTCTAGTTCTAGTTTAATTGCTTAGATCTTTGCTTTCTATGGAGAATTGTAGCTTTGTTATTAGTTTAATGGAGGGCTAAGTTCTTGTTGCATGGCTAGCTAAGACTCACCTAGCTACTACTATCTCTTGGTTGATTGTCTACTTCAATTCTTGCATAATTCTATGTTTCTTGTGAATTCCAAATGAAGTATGGTTGTATCCTTTGGTAATGGCTTGTTAGATCTCCATATGAATTATGTGCCTCTTATAAGAGCCTTTGATGAAACATAAGGATGGATCACCAAGGATGTGTCACTTGTGTAGCAAGATCAACTCATGTACTTCAAGCTAACTTTGTAGTTAAGCTATGAATGTTCAAAAGAGTTTTGATTCTTCTAACCCTAGCACTAATTGAGTACCAAGCCTATAGTTCCTCAATGAACATCTAGTAAGAGAACCTAAGATTCAAGATGAGGTATCAAGCTAACTAACTAAAAAGGAACACTAGTCTTCAAGAAGGAAGACCACACTTGAACATGCAAGCTATCTTCAATTGCCTATGATTCAATATGAGGCAATCTTGCAATCAACATAGAGTTAGTATGTTAGCAATGAGGTGTAGTTAAGCTAGCCATGCATCTTTCTATCAAAAGAGTTTACACACTTTCTTCTAGCATTCTTTTCTTTACATTACACTTCATTCTTTTCATTTCTTTTTACACAATTTAATTTCTTTTTCCACAATGAACCAATCCACCATTTCTTGTACATTTCTTGCAATTGTGTTTAACAAAGAAGAGATCTCGTTTCTTTTTCTCACTCATATCGTAACGCTTCTACGCTAGCTCTCCTTGTGATTCGACTCGGTATAGCTATATGCTATAGCGAAAGATTGGACAAGGTAAATCAATTACATATTTGAAGTGAACAAGATCAAAGGTGAACTCTAAACCTTATCTTTAATACCTAATTCTTGTGCAAGAACTTCACATACCTTGTTGATACACAATCATGGTGTTGTCTTGGTGGTTCCTTAAGACTCGAACTTAGAGGCTCTTCCGGTGTAAGGGAAGAGCATCACAACATTGGTTTGCAGCGGAATCTGATCTGCACCTCAGTTCAGAGCCTGGGTCCCTACTACAATTCTTTCGTGAGAAGCGAGAGATAGTGTTGGGAGGGTGTCTTCCTTCCGAACTTCCTTTGGAGACAAAAATAATTGTACAATAGCTTCATCTCATAGTTGAAGCGTGAGTTGGCTTATAGCAAGGAGAAAGAAAGGGATCTTTTCTAAAGATGGAGTTAGAAGAGGCGCACGCTGAGATTTATCGACAAAATCAGACAGTTCAGAGTAGGCAAGACGTTGTGGATTTCTCCCGCTCTTATTTGGATGAGGTGCAGCGTGTGAATGACAAGCTGTAAAATCAGATCAGCCGATTATAGATGGAACTGGATCAGCTAATACAGAGCTAGATGTGACTCTCTTCATATCTCGTCCTTATCTCTCTTGAAATTTATACCTTCGATAAAGTGTAAAATATATTTAAGCTCTTTTACTTTCTATCCTCCGGTTAAGGAACTTTGCAAGTTAATTCTTGATAGTAGTGACCGAGATTTGAGCGAACGCGATTGAGAGTCTCTATAGAATTTACGTGTAGGTATAGTCATCGGGATGAGGATGAAATACACCTAGAGGGGGTGAATAGGTGTACTAGCTAATCTAATGATAAATGATGCGGAATTAAAAACTCAATTGCAACACACTATGTGTAACCAAAGAGTGTAGCCGAATTCTCCGTGAAGGGCTCTAGACTATCTCCTCAAGATTCCTCTAGATTAAGAGTTGAGGTGCTATATGAAGCTCTCTTGGTTCAACCAAGTATGGGCACACATAACCTATATCTAGCATATGAATATGAGTAATATAAAATAATGCAAGATATAAGAGATAGAGTTAAGAGATAGTGGATTAAACGTAAACAACAAGATATGTTTCGAGGTTCGAGCCACTGCTCTACATCCCCGCCTTCACATAGAAGGATTTACACCATGTCCACATAATACCTCCCTGCCTTCACACAGAATGATTTCTACTATGTCCATGCAGAATCTTCCACAAAGGGACATCCACTAAGGAATTATGATTCTACACTTGGAGTACACTACTCTCTCAAAACACAATCATCTCTACACAAGAGGGATATGCACAAAGCCATACCACAATCACTTCTAAACAAGAAGGATAAGGCACAAAACCAAAACTCAACCACAATCACTGATCGAGCCAAACCTACACAAGAAAAGCACAGGCTTTTAAAACTGTGCTAGGTCCTCAATTCTACAGTATAGCCTAGGGCTAATGGGTCGTGATCCACGGGGAGGCACAACGATGAAAGCGTTATGTAAGTTTCTTCTTTTAATTTACAAAAACTAATTAATATTTATCTTCTCAGTTTATAAAAGAAAATAAAATATTAAGTTAAGAGAAGATGGTAGAAGAAGAGATGGTGGTGTTGTTGTCGTTGTTTTATTTACATAAGAAAAAGAAACAAAAAGAGATAAAGAAAGTGTTGATGCAAAAATCAAAAATAAAAATAAATAAAAGAAGAATATTTAACTCTACTGTTGAACCATAATGAAATTTACCTTAGCATGGAGTAAAGCAAAGTAATAGAAAAGAATAAAGGAAAGCAAGGCTTTGGCGAGATCGAGCACAAAGAAGAAAAGTGGGAAACCTCCATTGATTGTCACCTTCAATATAAGCTTCTTGAAGAAAAGATTACAATAGTGTCACTCTACAATAACTCTTCCTCTCTTTTAATCATATAACTCTCTCTAACCTAAGCTAAAAAGAAAAATAAAATAAAATTAAAATTACATTGAAGAAGAAAAAATCTAAAGTAAAGCTTTCTCTGAAGTGGTGCCCTTTTTGCCTTCGACGTATGGGGGTATTTATAGGAGAAAATCAGAGGGATAGAAAGCGTATGAAGATAGGAAGATCTGAATATTTCTGAATTTGAATTCTCCCCTTATCTCCAACTTGATTTGATTTATCCAGAAATTCAATTCTGATCTGCAGGCTATTGGCGTGTTGATTGCTGATGAATATCACTAATCAAATAACAGAATTGGAATGAGTGATCAATAGAAAAATTATAGCCCTTAAAGTTTTCTTTCTGTAGCATCTTGAATCATTAGATTTGAGTTTCAGTAGCAAAAGTTATGATTAAAATGCTAACTATATCCAGCCTGAATTCAAATCTAAATTGCTTCATCTCATCCGTTGATCTTCTCTTTATCCATTTATCCTCTTGGATTTTCAATTTGTCTTCTAAAATTGATAAGATATTCATTTATCTACAGCAAAACCGATAGGGTTTTTAAACAATCCATTTTCTCTTGAAATTAGATGATATTATCTTATCTGATATATCCAGTTTTCAGATAAAATAGCTTCTAGAACCTTTGGTTTGAATCGATCTCCTTTCTTTTGAACTTTTGAATTTAATTGGATAAATTTTATGATTATCTTCTCCCTATCATATCCTGCATGAATTAGGACATTAAGACAAGTTATTTGCAATATTCATTACAGAATATATATAGGAATGTAATAATATTTATGCAATATATGTGTCCAAACACACCCCCACACATATCTTTTGCTCGTCCTCGAGCAAAATAAAGAGAAAAAAACTAAATTGACCAAACCTTACTTACTTTCGTAGAAATCACGGTTGCACTTAGCACGTGCAACAAGCCGTTAAACCTCTATGTTATCCCTAGAGGACGAGTTTTGTCTCGTGAGGATTTTCAGTGGATTGTACCAACAAAATCTTTAAAGAAAAAGAAATGAATTGTTAGCATTTTTTTTGAAAATGCATTTTGAAAGAAAAAATATTTGAAGTATTAATGTTAAATTTCAAGTAATCTAAAGTCATATGATTATCAAAACTTAATCATTCCTAAACTTAGTCTTTATTCAAAAACTTATTTTCAATCAAGGTAAGAATTAAATTGTTTTTCTCAACTAGTCTATTATTTTACCCTAAGTCATATGCATCTTGTGATCGTGAAAATTTGGTCAGGATTCTTCAACTCTAACTCTTATGCCTAATTATTTTTTTTAAATTTATGACGGTAATATTCCTTAGCTCTATTAGGCTTTCTAATTCGCCCATGTAACGACCCTTAGTTGGTGACTCCCAAACCAGACGATTTTAAGGCATCGGGTGAGAAAAATCCTAAGGACTTAGGACTCGAGCAAATAAGGCCACAAAACTAAGGATTTTTATTTATATGAACCACTTTAAGCGTAAATTCTTAGGCTTTATGAGGCACAAATACCCAGCTTAATCAGTTGATTTTTTTTTTGATATATGTATATATATTTTTTTATATAAGGCATAAGAATCTTTGTTTTAGAACCCTAAGTCTGTAAGTGTATAAAGTATGCATATTTCATCAAGGTAAAAATTAAGACTAAATTACTTTTTCAATTTTTCTTCCTAACCTCAAAATCAAACAAATAATTTTATTTTGACCAAGTATAAGAAATCCTAACTATGATCCTCTTATTTCTTAAAATTAACTTAATTTTCTGCAAAAATAAGTCAAAGTATTATTTTCCTTTTCAAAAAGTTTTAAAGAAAGAATTTTTTTTTTAAATTAGTGAAGTTAGCATGTTAAAAAAACCTCCCCACACCTAACTCATACATTGTCCTCAATGTATGAATAAAAGAAGACTTAAAGGGTTACAATTCTTCTGTTGATGACTCGTTCCAATTCTATCATTTGTTAAGTGATATTCAGCAATCAATACGCCAGCCTGCAAATCAGAATTGAATTTCTGGATAAATCAAATCAAGTTGGAGCTAAGGGGAGAATTCAAATTCAGAAATATCCAGACCTTCCTTTCTTCATACGCTTTCTATCCATCTGGTTTTCTCCTATAAATACCCTCATACCTCGAAGGCAAAAAGGGCGCCACTACGGAGAGAGATTTAGTTTAGGTTTTCTTTTCTTCTTCATTGTAATTTTATTTTATTTTATTTTTAAGTTAGAGAGAGTTACATGATTAAAAGAGAGGAAGAGTTATTGTAGAGTGATACTACTGTAATCTTTTCTTCAAGAAACTGATATTGAAGGTGACAATCAATGGAAGTTTCTCACTTTTCTTCATTGTGCTCGATCTCGCCGAAGTCTTGCTTTCCTTTTTTCTTTTTTATCACTTCGCTTTACTTCATATTAAGGTAAATTTTCGTTAGGATTCAAACAGTAGAGATAAGTATTCTTCTTTTATTTTTGATTTTTGCATCAACACTTTTCTTTCTCTTTTTGTTTCTTTTTCTTTTATAATTAAAACAACAACACCACCACCACTATCTCTTCTTCTACCATCTTCTTCTTAACTTAACTTAACATTTTTATTTTCTTTTATAAATTGAGAAGATAAGTATTAATTAGTTTTGGTAAATTGAAAGAAGAAACTTATATAACGCTTCCATCACTGTCTCTCCCTGTGGATCACAACTCGTTAGCCCTAGGCTACATGGTAGAATTGAGGATCTAGACTGTTTTCGTGGCTTGGATGTGATCAGATGGCCACATCTAGGGTGCACAAGCCTATGATCTCTCAAAAATACTTTATCACCTGATAGATTTTCAATTTGGGCTCTGAATTCATTTATGTCACTGTTGATCTTCAACTAACCGAAACGAATTCATCAAAATCTGAATTTAACCAATTTCATTTAGTGTTATCTCTCTGATTTGCTCTGATCTTCAGCTGTCATTGCCCTACTCGTTGATTTTAATTTAATCTGAATTTTAGTTGGCTTTTGGGTCGTTTTCTCTTCCTTCTCCTTTAGAAAAGGCCCTGCAAATAATTAGACAAAAAAGATAATTAAAGTAGAGTTTATTGAACAATAAATATGAGAATGTGATAATAAATATCACACCCCCACACCTATCTTTTGCTCATCCTCGAGCAAAACAAATAAAAAGTGAAATAAAGCTAACCTAATCTAACTTACTTTCATAGAAATCAAGATTGCACTTAGCATGTGCAATAAGCCGTTAAACCTCTAGGTTACCCCTAGAGGACGAGTTTATCTCGTGAGCATTTTCAGTAGATTATACTCACAAAATTCATAAAGAAAGAGAAATAAAGTATTAGTATTCTCGAAAAGTATTTTGAAAAGGAGAGAATATTGAAAGCATTATTGTAAGAGTTCAAGTAATCTATAAGTTATAAAAAACTGAAATTTTCATTACTAAACTTAGTGTCTATTCAAAAACTTGTTATCAATTAAGGTAAGAAGTCAAATTGTTTTTCTCATCTAGTCTATTACTTTACCCTAAGTCATCTGCCCATGTAATGAGCTGTTATTCAGTGACACCCAAATCAGATGGTCTTAGGGCACCGGGTGAGAAAACACCCTACGAACTTAAGGACTCGAGCAAGTAAGGTCACAAAACTAAAGATTTTATTTATTATTTGAACCATTTTTAGCCGTGAATACTTATTCTTTATTAGGCACAAATACCGAGCTTAATCAGAGGAGTTTTTTGATATATATATTTTCTTTTTAATTTTTTTTATAAGGCAAAAGAATCTTTGTTTTTGAACTCTTAGTGTGTAAGTGTATCAAGTATGCATATTTCATCAAGGTAAAAATCAAGATTAAATTACTTTTCTAAATTTTCTTCCTAACCCTAGAAATCAACCAAATAATCTTATTTTAACTAAGTATAAAAATCCTAATTATAATTCTTCTATTCCTTAGAATTGACTTATTTTCTTACAAAAAATAGGTCAAAATATTCTCTCTTTTCAAAAAATTTTTAAAAGTAAAGAAATGTTAATTTTTTTTATATATAAAAAACTTATGTTATGTTAGACCCCTCCCCCACACCTGTCTCATGTATTATCCTCAATGTATGATTAAATGCCTAAATGCATGAAAAAGAAGAAAGGGAAAGAAAATATTACCTTAAGGTGGTGGTTTCAGTGGATTGAGTCAAGCGTTGCTAGCCAATCAAGATAATGTGGTGGTTCACGGAACCCATCTTTATTGATCGTTTTTCTATTTACATATTTACAATCCCCAATATGAATAGGATCACGAAAAATCCTATCATGAAAATTATTCCTTTTACATGACCAGTCTTGGAAAATCATCACGGAGTCATCCTTGTCTATACCTATGTCCAACAAAAGAACGTAACTTGGTGGAATAGTTGACTTAGGCTCAAGAGTGATTGGTTCGGGAACCAATACTAACTTGAGAAAATCAACTTTGGCTTTGAGAGTCAGTCTTGATTCAAGAGTTGAGTCCAAATCAAAGAATTTAAATTCACATTCATTTTCCATCAACTGAATGTGACTCTCCAAAATTGGTGAGTTAATTTCTAGATTTATGGGTACGAGAATAAATGTTGGCTTGGAAAATTGGTCCTAATTGGGTAAGGATACCGGAGTCAACATAGATTCGAAGATGAAAACTGAATCATAAGGTTGGAAATCGGGGTCACATTCACACTCAAGTTCAATTTCATTGAAATAAAAACTTGCCAAATTTTCAATGGATTGATATTGGTAAGTTTAAGTTTGTGTGGTGAAACTGAATCTTGGTCAAAGTCTCCAAGTGATTGAGTTTTTACTTACACATAAAAATATAGAATTTAAGAACTTAGAATAAAGAGTGCAAGTACTCAATACTACTGCAATAACAAGTGGCTATGCGGATCATGATCCACAAGGAGGGACTAGCGATGGAAGTTTTTTTAGCAAGTACTCTTTTAAGTTACATTCAAAGCTTAAAGATCTTCTTTTAGTTCTTTAAAAGAAAAGAGAAAAATGAAGTTACAGTTAAGTTAGGAAGATGGTGGTAGATTGAGAAGGTGGAGAAAATAGAAAATAGATGTATACAAAGAAATCGAAAAGAGTGAAAAAAGAGTTGGGTGTTGATGGTGTTGGTAATCTAAACTAAAAAAATTAAAAGAAAGAAAACTAAAACCTAAAAAACTTACTTACCTCTTCGGCGCCTGCTTACCTTTGACCCGTATCGACGATGTACCTTTGTTTGAACGCAAGTGATGACAAATATGATCTTTCCATTCCCGATTTACACTATGAAATTAAGAGGCAAGCTATACTACCATAGAAATGGATATCCATCACCATAAGCCATCAACCGCGCTTGCAAGGGCAAGGCAACTTCGAAACTATCAAATTCATTTGGATCCATAAACATAGAAGAGGGAAACAAATGAAAACAATAATAGAAAAGAAAAGAAAAATTCAATTCAATTCACATAACAATGAAAGAAAAGATTACTTACACCGGTGTCACCCTCAGTACAAGCTTGTCTCATTCCTCCATGAAAGTCTCCTCTCCTCTCAGTTAAAGAAAATAAAAATTACATAAAAGAAAACTAAAAACCTAAGTTAAAACTCATTATAGCCTAAATTCTACTCTCTACTTGGTCGCTCCTTATACGCTCTGAAAAATCCAGTATTTATAGGCAAAACCCTATGGGGAGGAGTATACGAAGATAGGGGGAGCAAACGCTCCCCTAACAGAAACAAAACAACCGCGAAAATGCGGCTTTGGCTGCGTTTTCGCGGCCTGGGTGTGGCCACTGGCCACACCCAGGGGGTACAACTCCTGTTTTTGATGATTTCCCTTTACTGGTTCTGGATTTCCCGTTTCAACTTCTGAATTTGACAAAACGGCCTTTGATCTTTGGCTTTAACCAATTGATTTGCAAAGATTTGTTTTAACTGGTTTTCAACTAAGCTGATTTGCCCTGATCTGCCCTAATTTTCTGATTTCAAATTAATTCTGAATTAAATCAGAATTTTGATGGGCTTTTGGGCTCGTTTCTCTTCCTTTCCTTTAGCAAGGGGCCTGCATATAAATTAGAAAATAATTAGGATTAAAAGCAATATTTATTATATAACAAGTACAAGAATATGATAATGAATGTGCAATATCAGCGACCGATCACACCCCCTATACCTATGTTTTGCTCACCTCGAGCAAAATAACAAAACTAAACCTAAAATTATTAGACCATTTTCGTAAGTCACGCAATTGCACTGAGCATGTGCAACAAGCCATTAAACCTCTAAGTTTTCTCTGGAGGACGAGTTTTATCTCGTGACGGTTTTCAGTGGATGCACCCACAAAATCCATAAAGAAAAAGAAAAATGTTGGTATTTTGAAAACACATTTGAAAGAGAAAAATATTTGAAATATTATTGTAAGAATTAAGTAATCTATAAGTTATAGTTTTCATTCCTAAACTTAGTCTCTATTCAAAAACTTGTTATAAATCAAAGTAAGGAGTCTAATTGTACTTCTCATCTAATCTATTACTTTACCCTAAGTCATATGCACCTTCCTGATCGTAAAATTTTGACTAAGGGTTCTTTAACTCTAACGCTTATGCCTTATTTATTTATTTATTTTTAATTTTTGTTGGTATTATTCTTTAGTTCTATTAGGCTTTCTAATCTGCCCATATAACGAGCCTTTAATCGGTGACTCTCAAACCAAATGGTCTTAGGGCACCGGGTGAGAAGACACCCCAAGGACTTAAGGACTCGAGCAAATAAGGCCACAAAACTAAGAATTTTATTATATGAATTGCCTTTAAGCGTGAATACTTATGCTTTATGAGGCACAAATACCCAGCTTAATCAGAAATTTTTTATATGTATATATTTTCTTTTTCTTTTTTTTTGGAATAAGGCATAAGAATCTTTGTTTTTGAACCCTAAGTGTGTAAGTATATAAAGCATGCATATATTATTAAGATAAAGATCAAGACTAAATTACTTTCATAAATTTTCTTCCTAACTTCAGAAATCAAAGAAATAATCTTATCTTGACCAAGTATAAGAAATCCTAATTATGATTCTCCTATTCCTTAAAATTGACTTAATTTCTCACAAAAAATATGTCAAAATATTGTTTCTATTTTCACAATGTTTTTAAAAGTAAAGAAAATGTTACTAATAATCTTTTTTAATAATAAAAAGAAAACCTAAGTTATGTTAGAGCCCTCCCCACACTTATCTTATGCATTGTCCTCAATATATAAATTAATGCATAGATACATGAAAAAGAAGAAAGGGAAGGAAAATATTACCTTAAGGTGGTGGTTCCGGTGGTGGTCTGATTGGTCCATGAAATGCGGCCCAATCTAATTTGCTTGGAGTTCGGAGGAACCCACCAGAAACCTCTCTAATATAACCCATTAAAATGATGTATATATGAGTAATTTTTATTAAGAATTTTACCTCATCTAATTTTCAAATTTTCAAACTAATTTCAGAGTCATTATTATCATCACCTCTGTCCCAAAATGGAGTATGAAAAGATGGAATGATTGATCTGGAATCAGGAAGGGCATGAACAACAATCGACTTAGGAAAATGACTGAAGTCAAGTAAAGGTTCAGGAGTCAAGATTTATTTAAGAAGTGGGTCCAAATCGAGAAGTTAAGACTCAAGTCCACATTCATTTTCTTACAATGGAATGTGCCTTTATAAGATTGGTGATTCAAGTTCAAGAATGACAGGTATGGGAATCAAAGTTGACATTAAAATATTACTCAAGTCAGATAGTAAAACATGAGTCGATATTTATTCAGAAATTTGAACTGGATCACAAATTTGAGACTCAAGGTCATACTCCTCATTGAGTTCAATTCCATAAAAATGAGAACTTGCCAATTTGTCAATAGGACTTTCAAAAGTATGAAATTGGTCAAGTTCAATATGATGATCATAAAAGATTGGTGATTCAATTTCGTAATGGACAGGCACAGGATCCAATGTGAACTCTGGAGAAGGATTGAAATCAGGTGAAAATACCATAGTCATTATTGAATCAAGAAATAGAATTGAATTACCAAGTTAAGGTTCAGGATCATATTCATTCTCAAGTTCAATTTCAGGAAAGGGATAACTTGTCAAAATGTCAATGTCAGTTTCAAAATTTGAAGTTTCGGCAAGTTCAAATGAGTGTGCTGAAATGGAACCTTATTTTTCAAAACAACATGATTCTTTGCTCTAATAGAATGGTTAGCGACATCAGGAATGGTCAAAGGGTGAGCATTTAGAGTTTTGACCATTATATCTATGTCATGATTATGAGTAATTTGAGCCTGAGTCATGACTTCAAGCAACTTTTCATAGTCGATTGGTTCATCGTTTTGTTATAATTGGACTTAAAAAGATGAAGTTTTATTTTGGAATTTGTGGTGAAATCATGAGTCCATCAGATTTTGTGATTGTTTCTCGGACTCACGCATACTGATTTTCAAGATTGATGGTTTTCTATTTTGAACTGGTGGAACTGAGTACGAATCTTGAAAATATTGGAATTAGGGAGGCCTGAAATTTTCGTTCAGCCTCCTACATGGCTTCTATACTCTTTTCTAGCTCAGATTTTTCTTCAATGGGTTGTTTAGAAAAGGAGTATAGGAAGCAAAATCGGGAAATGAATATTGTGAAAATTGTAGACAAGGTGGATAAGGAGGACAAATTGGTTGAAAATTGGACTCAGGGGAATGAGTCCCTATTGACTCTGTGAAGAGTTGGAATTATTTTGGAAATTATGATCATAAGATTGGGGGCATGGGTTATATTGATTCGGATAAGTTCAACCTTGTGTATTTGGTTGGTTCATATTGTAAAACATCTGGTTGGAATAATCCGAGTCAAATGGGGTGAAATATGGATTACCATTAAAATTGAAAAAATTGTTGTTATAAGACATATCACACAAAAATTATCAAAAATAAACAAAAAAACAAACAAAAAGTAAAGAAATAAAAGGAAAAATAATCTAACCTTAGTTAGGGTAGACCTTAGACCTAGACGACTCCTAACTGGTTAGACTGTCCACAGGGGGTATATCGCTGAATCTGATCACAAGTTAATCGGCCAGGTAGGGGCAAACTCGATGGGAGGTATCCGTGCCTAAGTAATGGGCCTAATTATGTCAAACCACCAACCTTCGAGGTTTCACCCCTCAATCTCCAATCTTAGACACCGAGTTAGCAAGAGTCAAATTCAAATCAACCTCCCCCTTAGGTCAGTCTCCTATATGAGTCCGAGATGTCCCTAGGGCCAACGTCTACTCTGTTTTAGTTAGGCTGGTTTGTGAGTGAGGAGATGATTTGTGGGCTAAGGGAGGATAATGACTTTTTCACCTTATCTTATTTATAGGACAAGCCCTTAAGATTGATTGTGCAAAGCGCGCAAGATATAGAAAAGTAACATTCACAAGCAAATATCACCCAAGAATATTTCCTAAATTATATGCTATGCATACGTACCTTTTGCTCCAGCACTCTAAAATAGAAATGTAACATGTAAATGAATTAGACACGTGCCTAAATGCAAAGTCTAAACCATTTTTAGCATTTAACAAACATCATTTTACTGTTGAGGTTAGAAAGTATGTACAGTGAGACAAACAAGGAAATAAATTGCTACAGAATTTTAGCTTTGCAATTCAGCCAACTAGCAAAAATACAGGTTAGTAGTTCACTCAGATTGCCACTGGAATGTAGCAAATCTGAGGACTCTAGGCTCTGCTTTTTAGAGCAGAGTCTAGGGGCCATTTATATGTCCACTGCAGCAAAAATTTCCTTGTTGTTAAACCTGTACACCAAGAACAAAGAAGAAATTTAACCAAAAAATGTAAATTTAAAAAGAGAATAACTTACCGTCCCTCCCCGGCAACGGCGCCAAAATTTGATTGAGTTTGTACTTGCACTCAAAAATACAGAATTTCAGAACTTAGAATAAAGAGTGCAAGTACTCAATACTACCGCAATAGTAAGTGGCTATGCGGGTCGTGATCCACAAGGAGCGACTAGCGATGAAAGCTTTTTTAGCAAGTACTCTTTTAAGTTACATTCAATGGTTAAAGATTTTCTTTTAGTTCTTTAAAAGAAAAGAGAAAAATGGAGTTACAGAGTTAGGAAGAGGTTGGTAGATTAAGAAGGTGGAGAAAATAAAAAATAGATATATACCCAAAGAAATCAAAAAGAGTGATAAAAAAGTTGGGTGCTGATGGTGCTTGTAATCTAAACTAAAAAAATTAAAAGAAAGAAAACTAAAACCTAAAAAACTTACTTACCTCTTCGGCGCATGCTTACCTTATACCCGTATCGACGATGTACCTTTGTTTGAAGGCGATCAAATTATGACAAATAGGATCTTTCCCATTTTCGATTTACACTGTGAAATGAAGAGGCATGTTACACTACCATAAAAATGGATATCCATCACCATAAGCCATCAATGGCACTTGCAAGGGCACGGCAACTTCGAGGCTATCAGATTCATTTGGATCCATAAACACAGAAGAGGGAAGCAACGAAAACAAGAATAGAAAAGAAAAGAAAACTGCAATTCAATTCATATGACAATGAAAAAAAAGATTACTTACACCGGTGTCACCCTCAGTACAAGCTTGTTCTCATTCCTCCATGAAAGTCTCCTCTCCTCTCAGTTACATAAAGAAAATAAAAATTACATAAAAGAAAACTAAAACCTAAGTTACAAACTGCAGTATGGCCTAAATTTTACTCTTTGCTTGGTCGCTCCTTGTACATTCTGAAAATCCCAATATTTATAGGCAAAACCCAACGGGGAGGAGTGTACGAAGATCGAGGGAGCAAACGCTCCTCCAACAGAACAAAACAGTCACAGAAAAGCAGCTTTTGCAGTGTTTTTGCGGCCCGGATATGGCCAGATAGCCACACCCGGAGGGTGCAGCTCCTTTTTTTGATGATTTCCTTTTATCTGGTTCTGGATTTCCCGTTTCAGCTCCTGAATTTGACGAAACGGCTTTTGATTTTTAGCTTTAACCAATTAATTTGTAGAGATTTGTTTTAACTGGTTTTCAACCGATCTGATTTGCCCTGATCTACCCTGATTATCTGATTTTTTTAATTAATTCTGAATTAAATTAGAATCTTGATAGGCTTTTGGGCTCTTTTCTCTTCCTTTTCTTTAGCAATGGGCCTGCATATAAATTAGAGAATAATTACAATTAAAAGCAATGTTTATTATATACTAAGTATGAGAATGTGGCTATGAATGTGCAATATCAACGACTGATCACCAAGACACCATGATTCTTAGTTTTCATCAATATGGCTAGGGAAATTGGAAATGGTCGAACATGTGTTAGGTAGAGTTTCCTCATTCTTATCTTTCACTATGTTGATCAAACGACTCATTTGTGCTTCTACCTTATTGACAGATTGGAAAAAAAAAAATTTCGGACTAAATTATACTTTCCATACTTCTATCTGAGTCGATAGGTTCTTCTTATTATGGGACTTGAAAAATGTAATAAGAATCTTCGATTTGAAAGTTTTGTGGGAATTGTAAGTCCATTATTTTCAGCTTTTGCTCTTGAGACTTAATCATGGCTTTTATTCTCTTAATCACCTCAGATTTTTCTTCTATGGGTTGATCATGACTAGAAAAATTAGAAGCTAAATGTTGGAATGGTAATTGACAATATGGCTCGGG
Source organism: Agave tequilana (assembly GCA_038442645.1). Taxonomy (NCBI): domain Eukaryota; kingdom Viridiplantae; phylum Streptophyta; class Magnoliopsida; order Asparagales; family Asparagaceae; genus Agave; species Agave tequilana. The sequence continues at coordinate 78,718 of JAVJIF010016003.1, read as the reverse complement.
AGAGTTATATCCCCATTGGCTCTATGAAGAGTAGTGATGATTGTTCCAGTCTTGTTCCTAATATTGGCACTGGGGCATATACATTGATTCAGATAAGACCAATCTGACATCCTTCGTTGATTAAAATTATGATATGCTAAGTTGGTAATATCTGAGTCGAAAGAGGTCAGTGTGAAGTATGGATCACTATATGGATTGGAATAATTATAATTGTAATCCATATCACATAGATGTCACAAAAAGAAGCAAATAAACAAACAAATAAAAAAAAGAAAAAAAAATCTATCTTAAGTTAGGGTAGACCTTAGATCTAGACGACTCTTAACTGGTTAGACTGTCCACAGGGGGTATATTGCAGAATCTGACCACTAGTTAATCGGCCAGATCAGCTGGAGATATCCACGCTAAAAGCGATGGGCCTATTTAAACCAAACTACCAGCCTTCGAGATTTTGCCTCTTAATCCCCGACCTTTGACACTGATTTGATAAGAGTCAGATTCTAATCAACTTTCCTCTTAGGTCAGTCTCCTATTAAGTCCAAGATGCCCATAGGGCCAACATCTACTCAGTTTTAATTTAGGCTTGGGTTAGTGAGAGAGGAGATTGTTTGTGGGCTAAGTGAGAATAATGACTTTCCCACCTTATCTTATTTTTAGGACACGCCCTTAAATCAATTTAGTGCAACATATACATGTTTATGAAAAGCAACACTTATAGAATATAAATAATTCAAAAGTGTTCTTATACTATATGCTATGCAAACGTACCTTTGCTTGAGTACTCTTCAACAGTAATGTAAAATGTAAATGAAATTAGACAAATTCCTAAATGCAAATTCTAAACCGTTTTTAGCATTTAACAAATATCAACTTACTGTTAACTTAATTTAGTATGCAGAGTAAGTTAAATAGTCAAACTAAATACTGCAGAATACTAAATTTTCAACACAAGTAACCTGCAATCAAAAAGAGTGAGTAGTTCACTCTGATTGTCTCGCGCGTTTCAGCGACAATGCAAAGAGCAACTGCGCTCTGCTTTCTAAAGCAGAGGCACAATGTCTCTATTTATATCCTGTAGCTATTAGAATCCAGATTTTAGTACCTGCACACAAAAACAGAGAAGAAAGTTAGCAAAAAATGTAAATTAAAAAGAGTTATTTGCCATCCCTCCCTGGCAATGGTGCCAAATTTAATTGCGATAAACCTGCACAGAAAAGACAGAATTTCAAAACTTAAGAATAGACAGTGCCAGTTTTCAATACTACCGCGATAGCAAGCGGCTATATAGGCCGTGATCCACAAGGAGAGACTAGCGATGGAAGTTTTTAGTAAGTTTTCTTTTAGTTCACTAAAGATGGTTAAAAGTCTTCTCTTGTTCTTTTAAAGAAAAGAAAAAATAATCTATATTAAGTTAAGAAGAAAGTGATAGATTGAGAAGGTGAAAAAAATAGAAAATAGATTTATACAAAGAAATTTAGAGAGTAAATCAAAGAGAGTTGGTTTTTGAAATTGTTTTCTAAACCTAGATATGAGAATAAGAAAAGAAATGTTTACTTACCTTTTCAGCGCTTGTTTACATTGAATCAGTCACGATGACTTACCTTATTTTTGAAGGCGAGCAGAGCATGGTCTATAGAATCTTCTCCATTCTCGATCTACACTATGAATTAAGGGACAAGCTAAACTAACTAAGAAATAGTTATCCATCGTACTAAGCCATTAATGGCACTTGCAATAGCAAGGTAGTACTGAGGCTGTAGGAATCACTTGATTTACAAGCACTTTGAGGGAAGCAAAGAAAAACAAAAGTAAAAAAGAAAACTTTGATTCGATTCAAATAATAATGGAAGAAAAGAAGAGTTACTTACACCGATGTCACCCTCAGTACAAGCTTCACTCTCATTTCTCCATGAAACTCTCCTCTCCTCTCAATTACATAAATAAAATAAAAATTAAATAAAAGAAAACTAATAATTCTAAGTTACAGTCTACATAATAGCCTAACCTATACTCTTTGCTAAATCATTCTCTCTGGCCTCTGAAATTGCAGATACTTATAGTAAAAACATAACGGGGAGAGCGTCTGAAGATAGAAGAAGCAAATGCTTCCTGTATCTCAACTGTAATGTGACGAATATGCGACAATTGCGGTATTTCTGAGGCCTGATGTGGCCAAGTACACCTAGAAGGGGGTTGAATAGGTGTATGGCTAATCTATTGACAAATAATGCGGAATTAAAACTAAATTGCAACACACTTAGTGTAACCAAAGAGTATAGCCGAATTTCTAGTGAAGGGCTCTGGACTATCTCCTCTAAATTCCTCTAAATAAGAGTTGAGGTGCTATGTAAAGCTCTATTGGTTGAACACAAGGATGACACACAATCAAAACCAAGCATATATATAATATGAACAATATGATGCAATGCACAATGTAAGAGAGAGAGTTAGAGATAGTGGATCAAACGCAAACACAAAGATATGTTTCGAGGTTCAAGCACCCACCTCTACGTCCCCGTCTTAACACAGAAAGATTTCCACTATATCGTCCACACAGGACTTCCCACACAGGGAACCTCCACTGAGGATTTGGACAAATACAACTAGGAGTACACAACTCCTCCCTCAAACAAATACAACCTCTACACAAGAGTAAGACACAACAACAATCACCTCTACACTTAGAGGGATAGGCACATAGCCAAACAACATCAACTTCTCACTAGAGGGATTAGGCTCAAAGCCAGACAACCACAACCACCTCTCACTAGAGGGTCAAGGCACTTAGCCAAACTTCACACCTCAATAACCTCTACACTTAGAGGGATATCAACACAACCTCCACAATCTCCTCTCACTAGAGGGATATCAATAATACAAAGAAGGTTACAACACTTGGTGGTCTCAGCAAACCACAAACCAAATCTTTCTCACAAAAACAAGAACCTAATAGAAGGATAGATAGATAGCTCAAGTGCGAGAAAATAAAGTGTTTGGAATAAAGAAAAATACTTAGGAAAATCTCCAAATAGATATTGAAATCAAGATCAAAAACTAATTCCCAAAAGACTCTCTTTTCTTTAAATTTTCAACACTTTAAAAACAAATAAAAATAAATCTTTTGACACCAAAACCTCTTGCTGAAAAACTCTTGAAAGATGTAAATTTTTCTCTTCTCAAATCTTAGTGAAATCAGCCAAAGGAGGGGGTATTTATAACCCACCAAAAATTCTGCCAGTTGGTAGTAGGAAAGGGCAGAAATGCCCTTCTGATCGATTGCCTGGTCGACCGGCCAACGGTCATTTTTATGACCATTGTGACAGCGGTCGACCGCCCGATCGTACGGGCCAAAGCCTACGGTCGATCGCCCGGTCGACCGGCTACCACCCGAGAGTAGGGTGCTTTCAGTCGGTCGACCGCCCAGTCGACTGGCCGAAGAGGCTGGCCGTGTGCATGTCCTCATGTACATCGGTCGATCGTGCCAGTCGAGGGGCTCCCGGTCCGGTCGACCGGCCCGGTCGACCGCCAGTAGTCTGGCTGGGAAATTCTTGGACTTGAAAACCTGTCTTTTTATTATCAATTAAATCCCATAAAATCTTATAAATTCCATAAAAATAAGTTCTTATAAGATCTTTGAAATATGTGTGACTAAAATTCAACAGATATTTTAAACTATTTGAATCATTTTTGTGATATTGAAATTTGGCTTAAATACAAAATCTGTATTTTCTAAAACTTAGATTTTGAAATGGAAAACCGTTTTCTCCAAAACTGATCTAAATGTAAAAACATGACATTGAAACAATTTTGAAGCATATTGTATATGGATAGAATTCAATATACATATAAAGATATATATATCTATATTTTTGACATGAAATTCAAAATCGGTTAAACCGAAAACCAAAACCCAACTTAAATTTGTGTGTGTATGTGAACTTGAGCATATCAACACTATCTAATCCTTACAAAAGATCTAAACAACTAAACTAAACAAACCGATGTCTTCTTGTAGAACTCTGTCTCCAAGCTGACTCGATCTAAACACGATCCAACGAGCTTGACTCCAACCGAGTTGCTAGATGAGATCTTGATGCGCGAGCTCTTGAATCACCATGTGATAGCTTCAAAACTCTTTTGTTGAAGCTAAACACCTACTAATTACTTGATCAAATATCTAAAACTAAATATCACAAGATTATTAGTAAAGTATAACTACATGAGTTAATCATCATCGAAACTAGAGTGAAGGGCCTCTGGGCCAACAATCTCCCCCTTTTTGATGATGATAAAACTCATGGAGTTATATATGCATGGATTAAAGATAAGCTTCATAGAAGCTCCCTCTTAACTCATGCATAGCAATAATGCAATGAATGCTCAACATAAACATGCATAAGTTAGGAATACTTCTCCCTTGTATGCTCTTGATACCAACAGACATATATGCTTTGATACCAATTAAAAAAATAAACACATAAACAAATAAACATGCATATAAGATAAGGAATATCTCTCCCTTTTTAAACATGTATATAAAAAACTAAACAAGGAATATCTCTTCCCTTTTTGAAACATGCATACATAAAGGGGTGTAAATAAAAAACTCAAAAACTAGCAATAAGGGGCATAAATAATATTTCTCCCCCTTTTTGTCAAACCAAACAATAGAGTAATATATGCTATATACATTCATGAAGAGGAAAGACGTAAAGTTAACTCCCCCTGCATACATGCATTTATATGAAAAGAGATAACTAAACCCTAACCACATAAAGCATAATATACAATGTATAAAAGGAGAGGTGAAGCTCCTACTACACACGTGTATTACATAAAGAAGAGCGGTCAAGCTCCTCAATATGAGATACACACAACATGAATTTATATATAGAGAAGATGTTAAGCTTCCATTGCATATAAGTAATACATATCAAAACATTATGAACCACTTTTATGATACCAATAGAAAAGAAACAAAATTTTTAAGATACCAATTGTAAGTAAATAAGATTTTAAGTACATCAAAAAGACACCAATTGTAAGTCAACAAAATTGTAAGTACACAAAAATTTTAATATATCAAAAGATGCCAATTGAAAATATCTTGTAAATTTTGATACCAATTGAAAAACATATATATTATAAATCTTGATACCAATTGTAAACATTAATACCAATTGAAAGTATCTCATAATTTTGATACCAATAGAAAATGAAACATTTTGCATTTTTTATACCAATTATGAATATTATTACCAATTTAAAATATTTTATAATTTTGATACTAATTGTAAGTATATATATATACCAATTTAAGATTTTTGATACCAATATTGAAAATGTTTGGCATATACCAATTGAAAATATTTTTCATTAGGAGCGTAGGATGCCAATTGATAAGTAAGAAATTAATTGAATAATATCCTTTTTCATCATAAAGGGTGGGAGTATAATACCAATTGAAAATAAAATCGATTAAAAGGTAAGACATGATTTTTCTCCCCCTTTATGAAATACAAATGAAAATAATGCATAAGCTTGTATAAGATACCAATTGAAAAATAATTGTCATTAAGGAGTAAATCAAGCTTAGCATAATCATAATTTGTGCTTTAAGATGTAAAGATATAGTAAGTACGATCAAATCACATATATATGTATAAAAATGTAGATACTAATCGAAATTGATACTATTTGAAGTTGAAGCATACATATAAAGAAAAACATAAATATGAGTAGACAAAAAAATATCAATTGTGATACCAATTGAGAAACATAATGAGAATCAATTGTATAACTCATACTACCTACCACCCTTTCATGCACATGTTTAAAAAGATTTTCAATAAGGAGCATACAAGGCATGGTCGCCTATCCATCCTCCCTTAGATGGGTAGGGGTTTTCAAAAATAAGTTTGAAAATAATTTTAGCATTATTGAAAACTCTACCAAATGAACAATAACAAAACTAGTTTTATGATAATCTTAAAAACTAGTATGAAGTCTTTCAAGTAAGGAATAGAACATGAATATATTCCATGAAAAACATGTAAGTCACACGATCATCGACACTCAAGGTCTATAAAGCACATATATGACTTATGAAAATAAAGTCATGAGAAAATAAAAATAATGTGAGTGTAAGAATCATGTAATCAATAAAATTATGAGAATAGATAATTAAGCTCAATATGAAATTCCTTTATAAACATGAAAAACATGAAAATCAAAATAATTCAAACTTTAAGGCATATGTATATTTTGTCTAAACTAGAAGTATACATACATATCCAAACACAATTGGGTCCGTAATAAAAATTTGCATGAAAGGTAAATGACTCAAGGGTATACATGTATATCTAAAGTTTTGGCAAAATTAACATATACATGAAGCTAAACACAAACATGAAAATATATACAAAAATAAGGAATACAAGTCAAAATGCATGAATTATCAAAATGAGGTTATACTAGTACATTTAATGGGTACAAATGAGCAATTTAGCACAAACATATAATAATCAATTTGTGGCACATTAGTTGTGCAAGTATATGTAAGTTTTAATGAAAAACTACATCTAAACATGTAACCAAAACATGAAGTGCAAAAATAAAACATAAACCAATATGATCATTAAGGTAAATGCACGTGCTATTAGAGCTATGATATATACAATAGTTAAACTATAGTGAGAACACAAAATATGGGTTAATATGAATATGGGTGTATCTCAATTACTATACATGTATGTCATAAATCTAATTTACATGGCATTTAGTATAATGAACATTAATACATGACATGCTAAAAATCAATAATTTAAAAGCATGTAAACATGAACAAGGAGTTAAAGATAGTTACCAAAACTATTAAGGCTTATCTCCATATCTCCAAACCAAAGTTGTCCTCCCACCAAACTTTTCTTGAAAGTGATGCATCTAAAATTGTCACCATATAACTCGGAACACATTCACCTCAAGGCACCTACACTCTCACGTCAAGTGAGAGCCCACACCTACATCAAATAAAATAGGGGTGAATTTTGGTACCCGTACACTATTGGGTCCATGGGGGTTAGCACCTTTTCTAACCCAAATAAATTTATTTACAAAATTTGAATCATTTAGTCTATCATAACAAAATTTTGCAAGGTGGCCCTTACGTCCACAATGTGTACATGTGTACACATGAGCATACAAGGAATCATGTGTATGAGCATGATGAGCATGTGTATGCCTTGTGGTGTGCATGCATATGTGAAATTTGTTTCTTTCAAAATATGGATTCTAACCGTGTGTGATTCATGGCACATTGGCTCAAAGTGGAGCCCAAACAATTAACATTCTTCTTTAACATATTTATATCATTTTCAATGTTAGACGAAGAGGTGGAGCATGAATAGGTATACTATATGATGGAGCATGGCAAACATGAGAATCTAAATCATTTTTCAAAGATTTATTTTCATTAGAAACTAAATCCAATTCTTTTGAAATAGAAATAATTTTGTTTTTCAAAGATTCATTTTCTTTACAACAAATCAAGTTTTAAAGATAGAATTTCATTTTTCTTCAAAACAAATCACAATCATTTTTATTTTTTAAAATTTTGTTCTTATTTTGGACAAGGTCAAGTTGGGATTTCAATGAGTCCCTTTCAATTGAAATCTCATCCTTCTCTTGCAAAACAATATCAAGTTTTGAAACTAAATCTTTATTTTCTTTATGTAATCCAAAACTTTTCTTTTTCAAAACTTTATATTTTTTAAGCAATTTTTCACATACAATGGAAAGCTCTTCATTTAAAGCATCGGCATCCATGCCATCATAATCATCACTAGAAGAGCTATTAAAATCATCTAGTTAAGTGTCTGAGTTTACCTCAAGGGAGTCATTCCCTTAGACCATGTAGCAATATTGGTCGAACTCGTCTCCACTAGATTCTTCCTCCACATAGTTTGGCGTTTGTAGCATGGGAGAGTCAAAGTGTTCCACACTGTAAAAGTGGAATCACAATGAGAAACCATAGACAAATATTCTTTGCTAAGTGTGCATCTAAGTACCTCAAGGGCTTATGCATTTGCCTCTATATGTTTTCTATTACCAAGATAAGATTTCTTGGTAGTGGCAAGGTGATCATGCAAGCCTAAGGTTTTAAGGTACATACTCATCCTAATCTTCCATACATCGATGTTAGAAACAACAAATATAGGAGGGGTCAAGCAATCCATGAGTATGTGTAAACAAATAAGTGTGCAAATACAAATATAGATTAGCTAACCAAGATCTCACTCCTAAGTGGTTAAACCTAATATCAGGAGCGTAGGCTCTGATACCATTGTAAGTACACCCAGGGGGGGTGAATAGGTGTATGGCTAATTTAATGACAAATAATACGGAATTAAAACTAAATTGTAACACACTTAGTGTAACCAAAGAGTGTAGCCAAATTTTCGGTGAAGGGATCTAGACCATCTCCTCTAAATTCCTCTAAATAAGAGTTGAGGTGCTATGTAAACCTCTCTTGGTTGAACACAAGTATGATACACAATCAAAACCAAGCATATATATGATATGAACAATATGATGCAATGCACAATGTAAGAGAGAGTTATAGATAGTGGATCATACGCAAACACAAAGATATATTTTGAGGTTCGAACACCCAACTCTACGCCTCCGCCTTCACACAGAAGGATTTTCACTATATCGTCCACACAGGACTTCCCACACAGGGAGCCTCCACTGAGGATTTGGGCAAATACAACTAGGAGTACACAACTCCTCTCTCAAATAAATACAACCTCTACACAAGAGGCAAGGCACAACAACAATCACCTCTACACTTAGAGGGATAGGCACTTAGCCAAACAACAATCAGACTCTCACTAGAGGGATTAGGCTCAAAGCCATACAACCACAACCACCTCTCACTAGAGGGTCAAGGCACTTAGCCAAACTTCACACCTCAATCACCTCTACACTTAGAGGGATACCAATGCAACCTCCATGATCACCTCTCACTAGAGGGATATCAACAATACAAAGAAGGTTATAACACTTGGTGGTCTCAACAAACCACAAACCAAATCTTTCTCACAAAACTAAGATCCTAATAGATAGGATAGATAAATAGCTCAAGTGTGAGAAAATAAAGTGTTTGGAACAAAGAAAACACTGGGAAAATCTCCAAATAGATATTGAAATCAAGATCAAAAACTAATTCCCAGAAGACTCTCTTTTCTTTAAATTTCCAACACTTTAAAAACCAATAAAATAAATCTTTTGACACTAAAAACTCTTGCTGAAAAACTCTTGAAAGATTTAAAATTTTCTCTTCTCAAATCTTAGTGAAATCAGCCAAAGGAGGGGCTATTTATAACCTACCAAAAATTCTGCCCGTTGGCAGCAGGAAAGGACAGAAATGCCCTTTCGGTCGACCGCCCGGTTGACCAGCCAACAGTCATTTTTATGACTGTTGTGCCAGCGGTCGACCGCCCGGTCGATCGGGCCAAAGCCTACGGTCGACCGCCCGGTCGACCGGCCCTCACTCGAGAGTTGGATGCTTTCAGTTGGTCGACCGCCTGGTAGACTGGCTGAAGAGGCTGGCCGTGTGCACGTTCTCGTGCACATCGATCGACCGTGCCGGTAGACCGACTCCTGGTCCGGTCGACCGGCCCGGTCGATCGCTAGTAGTCTGGCTGGGAAATTCTGGAACTTGAAAACCTGTCTTTTTATTATCAATTAAATCACATAAAATCTCATAAATTTCACAAAAATAAGTTCTTATAAGATCTTTGAAATACAAATATGTGTGCCTAAAATTCAATATATATTTCAAACTATTTGAACCATTTTTGTGATATTGAAATTTGGCTTAAATACAAAATCCGTATATTCCAAAACTTAGATTTTTGAAATGGAAAACCGTTTTCTCCAAAACTTATGTAAATGTAAAAACAAGATATTGAAACAATTTTGAATCATATTGTATATGGATAGAATCCAATATACATATAAAGATATATATCTATGTTTTTGATATGAAATCCAAAATCGGTTAAACCGAAAACAAAAACCAACAAACTTAAACTTGTGTGTGTATGTGAACTTGAGCATATCAACACTATCTAATTTTTACACAAGATCTAAACAGCTAAACTAAACAAACCGATGTCTTCTTCTAGAGCTCCGTCTCCAAGTTTACTTGATCCAAATATGATCCAACGAGCTTGACTTCAACTGAGTGCTAGATGCGATCTTGACGCGCGAGCTCTAAAATCACCATGTGATAGCTTCAAAACTCCTTTGTTGAAGCTAAACACCTACTAATAACTAGATCAAATATCTGAAACTAAATATCACAAGATTATTAGTAAACTATAACTACATGAGTTAATCATCATCAAAACTAAAGTGAAGGGCCTCTGGGCTAACGATCTAGGGTGCGCGAGCCTCTGATCTCTCGAACATCCATTATCACCTAATAGCTTTTAAGTTTGGGCTCTAGATTCATCTAATGCCCTAATCCTTGATTTTAATTTAATCTAGATTTTAGTGGGCTTTTGGGCTCGTTTTCTCTTCCTTCTCCTTTAACAAAGGCCCTATAAATAATTAGATAAAAAAGATAATTAAAGCAGAGTTTATTAAATAATAAATATGGGAATGTGATGATAAATATGCAATATTAGTGACTGATCACACCCACCACACCTATCTTTTGCTCGTTTTCGAGCAAAATAAATAAAAGAGAAACAAAACTAACCTAGTCTAACTCACTTTTGTAGGATCACGGTTGCACTTAGCATGTGCAGTAAGCCGTTAAACCTCTAGGTTACCCCTAGAGGACGATTTTTGTCTCGTAAGGATTTTCAGTGGATTACACCTACAAAATCCATAAAGAAAGAGAAACAAAGTGTTAGTATTTTTGAAAAGCATTTTGAAAAAGAGAGAAAATATTTAAAGTATTAATGTAAGAGTTCAAGTAATCTATAAGTTATAGGAAAATCGACTTTTTCATTCCTAAACGTAGTCTCTATTCAAAAGCATGTTATCAATCAAGGTACGAAATCAAACTGTGATTCTTAGCTAGTCTATTACTTTACCCTAAGTTATATGCACCGTTGTGATCGTGAAATTTTGACTAGGAGTTCTTTAACTCTAACTCTTATGCCTTATCATATATATATATATATATATATATATATATATATATATATATATATATATATATATATATATATATATATATATATATATTTAGTGATATTATTCCTTAGTTCTATTAGGCGTTCTAATCTCCCTATGTAATGAGCCTTTAATCGATGACACCCAAACCAGACGGTCATAGGGCACTGGGTGAGAAAACACCTCAAGAACTTAAAGACTCGAGCAAATAAGGCCTTTATTTATTATATGGACCAGTTTTAGGCTTGAATACTTATGCTTTATGAGGTACATATATCTAGCTTAATCAGAGGATTTTTTGATATATATATTTTTTATGATGCATAAGAATCTTTATTTTTGAACCGTAAGTATGTAAGTGTATAAAATATGTATATTTCATCAAGGTAAAAATTAAGACTAAATTATTTTTATAAATTTTCTTCCTAACCCTAGAAATCAAACAAATAATCTTTTTTGATCAAGTATAAGAAATCCTAATTATGATTTTCTTATTTCTTAAAATTAACTTAATTTCTTACAAAAAATAGGTCAAAATATTGTTTGTCTTTTCAAAAAGTTTTTAAAAGCAAAGAACATGTTAATTTTTTTATATATAAAAAGAAAACTTATGTTATGTTAGAACCCTCCCTCACACTTATCTCATGCATTATCCTTAATTTATGATTGAATGCATAATAAATGTGTGAAAAAAACAAAGGGAAGGAAAATATTACCTTAAGGTGGTGGTGCTGGTGGTGGTCGGATTGGGTCAAGCGTTGCTACCCAATCAACATAATGTGGTGGTTCATGAAACCCACCTTTATTGTCCTCTTTTCTATTTACATATTTACATTTTCCAATATGAATAGGATCATGAAAGATCCTATCGTGAAAATTATTCCCTTTACATGACCAGTCTTGAAAAATCATCACGGAGTCATCCTGGTCTATACCTATATCCAACAAAAGAATATGACTTGGTGGAGTGGTTGACTTGGGCTCAAGAGTGATAGGTTCGAGAAACAATACTAACTCGAGAAAATTAACTTTGGGTTCAAGAGTCAGTTTTGGTTCAAGAGTTAAATCCAAATCAAAGAATTGAAATTCACATTCTCTTCCCATCAATTGAATGTGACTCTCCAAAATTGGTATTCAATTTCTAGTTTTTTGGGTATGGGAATAATTGTTGGCTTAGGAAATTACTCCAAATTGGGTAAGGATAATGGAGTAAACATAGATTCGAAGATGAGAACTGTCATAAGGTTGGGAATCGGGGTCACATTCATTCAAGTTCAATTTCATTAAAATGAAAACTTGCCAAATTGTCAATGAGTTGACATTGGTCGAGTTCAAGTTTGTGTGGTGAAATGGAATGTTGGTCAAAGTCTCTAAGACAACGTGATTCTTGATTTTTCATCAATATGGTTAGGGCAACTAGGAATGGTCGAACATATATTAGGTAGAGTTTCCTTATTCCTATCTTTCACTATGTTGATCAAACGACTCATTTGTGCTTCTAGCCTATTAACTGATTGAAAAATCATTTTCAGACTGAATCAGGTTCTCCATACTCCTATCTGAGTCTATAGGTTCTTCTTTTTGTTATGGGACTTGGAAAATGGAGTAAGGATCTTGAATTTGGAAGTTTTGTAGGAATTTGGGTCTATTATTTTTAGCTTTTGTTCTTGAAACTCAATCATTGTTTCTATACTCTTAATCACCTCAGATTTTTCTTCTATGGGTTAAACCATGACTAGGAAAATTAGAACCTGAATGTTGGAATGGTGGTTGACAATATGACTCGAGAGAGTTGTATCCCCATTGACTCTGTGAAGAGTAGTGATGATTGTTTCAGTCATGTCGTAAGATTGGGACTGGGGCATATATTAATTCAGATAAGACCAATCCGACATACATGGTTGGTTAAAGTTATGATATGCCGAGTTGGTAATATCCGAGTCAAAAGAGGTCGGTGTGAAGTATGGATAACTATATGCATTGGAATAATTATAATTGTAATCCATATCACACAAATGTCAAAAACAAACGAACAAATAAACAAACAAAAAACAAAAGAAAGAAAAAAATCTATCCTAAGTTAGGTTAGACCTTAGACTTGACGAATCCTAACTGGTTAGACTATCCACATGGGGTATATTGCAGTATCTGACTACAAGTTAATCATCCAAATCAGCAAAAGATTAGTGGGAGGTATTCGCGCTAAAAGTGACGGGCATAATTAAGCCAAATCATCAGCCTTCGAGGTTATGCCTCTCAATCCCCGACCTTTGACACCGATTTGGTAAGAGTCAAATTCTAATCAACTTCCCCCTTAGATCAGTCTCCATTGAGTCTGAGATGTCCCTAGGGCCAACGTCTACTCAGTTTTAAGTTAGGTTTAGGCTAGTGAATGAGGAGATTATTTATGGGCTAAGCGAGGGTAATGACTTTCCCACCTTATCTTATTTATAGGATAAGCCCTTAAATCAATTTAGTGTAACGTGTATATGTATATGAAAAGCAACACTTAAGGAATGTAAACAATTCAAAGTTTCCTATACTACATGCTATGCATACGTACCTTTGCTCCAGCACTCTTCAGTAGTAATATAAAATGTAAATGAAATTATACAAATGCCTAAATGCAAAGTCTAAACAGCTTTCAGCATTTAACAAACATCAAGTTACTGTTGACTTAATTCAGTGTGCAGAGTAAGTTAAGTAGAAAAATTAAATACAACAGAATACTAAAATTTTCAACACAAGCAACCTGCAATAAAAAAGAGTGTGTAGTTCACTTTGATTGTCGCGCCAACGCGGCTTTGGCCGCATTTCAGCGGCAATGCAGAGAGCAACTGTGCTCTGCTTTCTAGAGCAGAGGCACAGTGCTGCTATTTATGTTGTAGCTGTTAGAATCCAGAATTTAGTTCCTGAACACCAAAATACAAAAGAAATTTAATCAAAAATGTAAATTAAAAAAGTTCCTTACCGTTCCTCCCCTGCAAAGGTGCCAAAATTTGATTGAGATAAACTTGCACAAAAAAATACATAATTTCAGAGCTTAAGAATAGATAGTGCAAGTTCTCAATACTACCGCGATAATATGTGACTATGAGGATCGTGATCCACAAGGAAGGACTAGCAATGAAAGCTTTTAGTAAGTTCTCTTTGAATTCACTGGAGATAGTTAAAAGTCTTCTATTATTCTTGTAAAGAAAAGGAAAAAGAATCTATGTTAAGTTAAGAAGAAAGTGGTAGATTGAGAAGGTGGAGAAAAAGAAAATAAATTTATACAAAGAAATATAAAGAGTAACTCAAAGAAAGTTGGTTTTTGAAATTATTTTCTAAACCTAGAAATGACAATAAAGAAAAGAAATGTTTGCTTACCTTTTCAGCACTTGTTTACCTTGAATCCGTCACGATGACTTACCTTATCTTTGAAGGCAAGCAGAGTATGGTGTAAATCACCTAGAGTGGGGTTGAATCGGTGATGTGCTTATCTAATGCCAAATAATACGAAATTAAAAATATTTTGCAAACTAAAACTTCACACAACGTATAACCAAAGAGTGAAGCCAAATTTCTTATGAAGTGCTCTGGACTTCTCCTCAAGATTCCTATAAATTAAGAGTAAAGGTGCTACTATAGCTCTCTTGGTTGAATACAAGTGTGAGCATACAAATCTATATCAAGCATATAGAGAATGAGTGATAATCATAATGTTAGATATTACACAACCCAAGCAAGTATATCAATTTTGCACATGTAAATATCAAGCATATAAAGATAAGAGCAATATGAACATGCAAGATATTAAATACAAGTGAGTAAAGAGAGAAGCATTCGCAAACACGAAGATTTATTTCGAGGTTCGAGCCACTTGCTCTACGTCGTCGTCTTCATAGCAATGAAGAATTTTCACTAAAAAATGATCCCGCAAGATCACTCGGTGCCTCAACACCACAAAGAACTCTTGGATCCACAAGTCCCTCACTTGTTCCCGCAAAAACAATATACAACACGAACCTGCAAGTTCGCCAAGGCCGCAACCTCCAACTCCTCCAAATTACAAAGATTGAAACACTTGGTGATCTCTTCTCTTGATCACCAACAAATACTCTCACAAATAAAGATCCTATAGGATGGATATAGTAATGGATAGCTCAAGTTTGTGTGAGAAAAACTAGATAGAATTCGTGGTGAAAAACTCAAGAAAATGCTTTTAAAAACTCAAGAGAATAACTCTTGAAAAACACTGATATGGAAGTTAAGCTCTAAATTTTGTAGAGAAAACTTTGTAGAAAGTAGGAAAAACTAGCTCTAAAACTTCTTCAAAAAAATCTTATCTAAAATTGGTCAAATGATCCTTTTATATAGCCATCAGAAAACTAGCCATTATAGGCTATAGATGGCCTGTCGGTCGATCGCTAGTCGACCAGCCAATGGTCATTTTTTTGACCATTGGGGTTGCTCGTCGACCGCCCTGTCGGCCACCCCCAGGCACAGAGAATAAAAATTCTCTATCGGTCGACTGCTCGATCGACCAGCACCCAATAGAAAATTGGGTGAGCCAGTCAGTCGACCGATTGATCAGCCGAGCTCAGGCTTTGGCCTTGTGCATGTTTCTTGTGCACGTCAGTCGTCCTAGCCTGCCTTCGATCGACTGTTCGGTCGACCACTAGCTGCACAAAAAACAGATTTATAAGGTTAAAAATCTTGACTTTGAAAAACCTATAAATTTAAATAAAACTCCATAAGTTCTATAAAAATAAGTTCATGTAAATATTTGAAGTACAAATATGTGTGATCAAAAATCAACACATATTACAAACAATTTGAACTATTTTTGAGGCATAAAATTAAAGCTTAAACCAAAAACGATAATTTTCAAAACCAAACCTTTTAAATGGAAAACCAATATTGAAAAACATTTGAAGTATAGTGTGCATGGAGATGATCCAATACACGTAGAGAATGAAATATACTTGTTTTTGATAATAAGTTTCAAAATAAGTTTTGATAAAAAGTAAAACTTAAACACGTGATATAAATTCATCAAATAAGTTATTTAAACGATATGAAGAATATGTATATGGATAGAATCAAATACACATATAAACCATGTAAACTTATTTTAATGAAATCTATCAATGAAACGGAAAGATGTATTCTTTGAAAATTCGAAATCCAAAAACATTATTTTTCAAGAACTAAAACTCTGAAAGTTTTGAAATATTTTTTTGTGTGTGTATGAGCTTGAGAAATCTATGACTAATCTATTATTTACATTTTATCCTAAAACAAAAATCTTAAACTTATAAACTCTTGACCTAAGTCTTGAAAATCTTTTTCTCCATCTTGACTTGATCCAAACTTGATCCATGAGCTGACTCCTCTTTGAGTACATGATAAGATCTTGAAGCGCGAGCTCTTGAATCAACACATGCTAGCTTCAAAACATGATTTCGAATTTTTTTTGAAGCTAAACACCGACTAAGATCTTAATTGAATATCTGAAACTTAATGAGTATAATATCAATAGTACTATAATTATATGAGTTAATCATCATCAAAACTAGAGTGATGGGCCTTTGGGCCAACATACTCCCCCTTTTTGATGATGACAAAATTCATGGAGTTATATAAGCATGAATTAAAGATAAGCTTCATAAAAGCTTCCCCTTAACTCATGCATAGAAAAAACATATAGATACTCAGTAAAGCTCATGGTACCAATCATAACAAACATATAGATATGCAATGTTAGCTCAGGTACCAATATATCAAAACATAATAGTGACAAAATATATGCATAAACACAAATAAACATGCACATATAAACTCTAAACTTCTCTCCCCCTTTTTATCAATTCATCAATAAAGGGGTAAAGAGATCAAGGTAGATGTATATGCGAAATAAATTCATGAAGAAGAGAGACTATAAAGGAACTCCCCCTGTATACATGCATTACATAAAGAAAGAGATAACTAGATCCTAACCCATATAAGTATAATATGTAAATATGAAAATGTTAAGCTCCCCTTACACATGTGTACCACATAAAAAAAAGAGGTTATGCTCTTCTTTATATACTATATTAAACATGAATCTATATATAGAGGAGATGTTAAGCTCCCTTGCATATAAGCAATACATTTCGAAATAATTTTGAAAAACAATTAAAACAAATTTTGATACCATTTATAAATATCAAAATAAATTTGATAACCAATTAAAATAAATTTTGATACCAATCGACAAAATAAATTTTAATACCACAAGAAATCAATTAAAAAATTTTTGATACCACTTGACAAAATTTTGATAAACAGATAGAAAATATACTAGTAGATAATACTTGTAGATACCACTAGCAGATAGATACCAATTTTGCAATATAAATACAAATTATAAATAATTGATACCAATATGAAAATATAATCATTTTCTAAATAAAATATTTTTCTCAAAAGAGTGTGAGATACCGGTTGGCAATAAAATCAAGAATTTTTCTCTCTCTTTTTGGAATACCAACAAAACTAATACATAAGCTTGAAAAGATACCAATTGACATTAAGAATTAAATCAAGTTAAACATAAAATAAATTTTTATATAAAACATATATGTATAGACATTGTTAACTAGCACAAGAAATCATATATATGTGCATATGATCAAGTCAAATATCAATTAAAATGTTGTGCATGCATATATAGAAAACAAGTATGAGTATACAAAAATTAATTTTCATGATATGTATGTGTATAACTCATAACTGCCACCCTTTCTTACACATGTTTAAAGGAATATTCAAGTAAGAGCATACAAGGCATGGTCTCCCAACCAACCGTCCTCTGATAGGGTAGAAGTTTTTAAAAATAAGGTTTTGAAAATAGTTTTGCATAAATTGAAAACACTACCAAATGAAGAATAAATAACTAGTTTAAAATAGTTTTGTAAACTAGTTAAAGATCCTTCAAATATGAAACTAAATCATGAATCTCATAAAACATACTAATTACACAAAAATTGAAACTCAATATCTATAAAACACATAAATGAGCTCAAGAAAATAAATTCATGAGTAGACAAAAAGTGAGTGTACAATAATCATGTGAATAACACATTCATGAAGATAAAACAATAAAGTGATAAAACAATAAAGCTAAAAAATTAAAACTAATATGAAATTCTTTTTCTCAAAAAACCTGTATATCATATAATCATGCAAGAATCATCAAAACTAAGACATACAATATACAATCAAACATAAAATGTGTAACAAACATAAAATGTGTATACAAAAGAAATAGAGAATGTATAGCATGACAATCAAGTGTAACTCAAGAATTATATATGCATAACACAAGTTTTAACAAGACTTGCATATCACCATATTATATAAACATATAATCAATATATGCTTTAACTAAAGCATATAAAAATAATGAATCAACCAAAGAAATAAGCATGTAACTCCATTTGAAAATGTGAATAAAGTTTTTTAAAAGTACAAGCATAACTAGGCAACCGAACAACTCAATTATAAACCCAAAACAATATATAATGGAGTCTAGGTTACTTTACTAGCATATAAGCATTTAAAAATATTTTAAAAGTAGAGGATGAATAGTTACCAACACCGATATAGCCAATCCAATTCTCTAAAATGAGGTGGTCCTCCCACCATGCTTTATTGATAGTGATACATCAATTTGGTTTGACCTTCAAGCTTGAAATGCATCCACCACCAAGGCACCAATCCTCTCAAGTTTTATGAGAGCTCACACCTACATTAAAAATAAGAGGTGGGGATTTTGATACCCATATTTTTTTTGGGTCCATAGGGGTTAGTAGGAATAGGAACCAAACATTTTTATTTGCAAAATTTTAAGAACATAATCTATCAAAATAAAATTTTGCAAGATGGTCTTTGCGGCCACAATGTGTACAAGTGTACACTCTAGCATATATATGAGTGTTATGAGTGTGAACATGATGTGCAAGAGATGTGTGCCGTGTAGGATGTGCATGAAAATATGGAATACGTTTCGTACGAAACATAGATTCTAATTTATTATAATTAAATGTACATTGGCTCAAAGTGGAGCCCAAACAATCAATATTCTTCTTCAAAGTACAAATATCATTTTCAATCTTAAAAGAAGAAATATAAGAAACATAAGAAACAAAATCCTTTTTCACTTTAGAAATAGAAACATTTTCTTTTTCCTTCAAAACATTTTTTCAGAGAATCATTACCTTCAAAGCAATTTTCTTTTCTTTTTCAACCAAAATAATTTTTTTTCAAAGATTCATTTTCTTTTGAAATAATTTTAAATTTATTTTGAAAGGAATCCTTTTTTTAAATAAAATTATTTTCATTTTTCAATCTTTTATTTTCAATCTTTAACAAATTATATTTTCAAGAAGTTTGTGACAAAATAATGCAAGCTCATCATATGGCATTTCATTGTCATCATCAAGCTCGTAACCAGAATTTACCTCAAGGGGGTCATCCCCTTGGACCATTTAGCACATATTGTAAGTAATACTTCCTTCATCCGAGTCACTCTCCTTGTCATATGGCGTTTGTTAATCGAGAGTGATGAGAGTGTTCCAAACTACAAAAGCCGACTTAATATTAGGAACTCTAAATAAATAATCATCATTTAGTGTTAGCCTTAAACCATGAATGACTTTTGTATTAGCCTTAAGATATTTGCCATTTACAAAATATGAATATTTCATGGTGCCAAGATGTACATGAATACTTAGGGCTTTGAGATACATGGACATCTTAACTTTTCAAGTTTGAAAATTAAGAATATCAAACAGGCGAGGTGCAATGAAATCCATGTGTGCGTATGCAAATATTATGATCAGCAAAAATAGGATCTTTAACTCTAGGTTGTTAGACCTAAATCAAGAGCACCAAGCTCTAATACCAATTGTAAATTACGTAGAGGGGGATGAATAGGTGATTTGCTAATCTAAACCCAAATAATGCGAAATTAAAAATTATTTTGCAAACTAAAACTTCATACAACGTATAACTAAAGAGTGAAGCCGAATTCCCGGTGAAGCGCTCTGGACTTCTCCTCAAGATTTCTTTAAATTAAGAGTTGAAGTGCTACTATAGCTCTCTTGATTGAATACAAGTGTGAGCATACAAACCAATATCAAGCATGTAGAAAATATGCAATAATAATACTATTAGATATTAAACAACCCAAGTAAGTATACCAATTTTGCACATGTAAATATCAAGCATATAAAGATAAGAGCAATATGAACATGCAAGATATTATACACAAGTGAGTAGAGAGAGAAGCAATCACAAACACGTGAGGTTTGTTTCGAGGTTCGAGCCACTTGCTCTACGTCTTTAATGCAATGAAGGATTTTCACTAAAAATGATCCCGCAAGATCACTCGGTGCTGCAACACCTACAACAAGCTCCCTCAAGAACTATTGGACCTGTAAGTCCCTCACTTGTTCCCGCAAGAACAATACACAACACAAACCTACAAGTTCGTCGAGGTCGCAACCTCAAACTCCTCCAAATTATAAAGATTGAAACACTTGGTGATCTCTTCTCTTGATCACCAACAAATACTCTTACAAATAAGGATCCTATAGGATGGATATAACAATGGATAGCTCTAGCTTGTGTGAGAAAAACTATATAGAATTTGTGGTGAAAAACTCAAGAAAATGCTTTTGAAACTCAAGAGAATCACTGTTGAAAAACACTCTTTAGATATGGAAGTTAAGCTCTAAAACTTGTAGAAAAAACTTTGTGAAATATAGGAAAAACTAGCTTTAATACTTCTTCAAAAAAATCTTATCAAAAACTAGCCAAATGACCCTTTTATATAGCCATCAGAAAACTAGCCGTTGTAGGCTCTAGATGGCCTATCGGTCGACCGGCCAATGGTTATTTTTCTAGCCGTTAGGGTTGTCAGTTGACTACTCGGTCAATCATCCCCAGGCATAGAGAATAAAATTCTCTATCGATCGACCGCTCAGTCGACCGGCACCCAACAGAAAGTTGGGTGAGCCAGTCGGTCGATCTCTCGGTCGACCGAGTCTTGCTACGGTCGACCGATTGGTCAGTCGAGCCCAGGCTTTAGGATTGTGCACATTTCTTGTGCACATCAATTAACTGATCAGTCGACTGAGTCTGCCTTCAGTCAATCGTTCGGTCGACCGCCAGCTGCCCAGAAAACAGATTTATAAGGTTAAAAATATAGACTTTGAAATACTTATAAATTCCAATAAAACTCCATAAATTTCACAAAATATAAGTTCATATAAATATTTGAAGTACAAATATGTGTGATCATAAATCAACACATATTACAGACAATTTGAACTATTTTTGAGGCATAAAAATTAAAGCTTAAACTAAAAACAGAATTTTCAAAACCAAACTTTCTAAATAGAAAACCGATTTTTCTTCAAACTTGTACAAATACAAAAATAAGATATTAAAGTACATTTGAAGTATAGTGTGTATGGAGATGATCCAATGCACATAGACAATGAAATATACTTGTTTTTGATAATAAGCTCCAATATTATTTTTGATAAAAAGCAAAACTTAAACACATGATATAAACTCATCAAAATAAGTTATTTAAATAATATGAAGTAACAATGTATATGGATAGAATCCAATACACATATAAACCATGTAAACTTGTTTTAATGAAATCTATCCATGAAACAGAAAGATTATTCTTTGAAAATCCAAAATCCAAAAATATTAATTTCCAAGAGCTAAAACTCTGAAAGTTATGAAATATTATGTGGGTGTATGAGCTTGAGCAATCCACAACTAATCTATCCTTTACATTTTATCCTAAAAAAAAAATCTTAAACTTACAAACTCTTGACTCAAGTCTTGAAAATCTTCTTCTCCATCTTGACGTGATCCAAACTTGATCCATAAGTTAGACTCCTTGTTGAGTACTTGATGCGATCTTGAAGCGCGAGCTCTTGAATCAATACGTGCTAGTTTCAAAACTTGACTTCGAATCTTTTATTGAAGTTAAATACCGACTAAGATCTTGATTGAATATCTGAAACTTAATGAGCACAAGATCATTAGTACTATAACTACATGAGTTAATCATCATTAAAACTAGAGTGATGGGCCTTTGGGCCAACACAAGGTCTATAGGATCTTCCCCATTCCCGATCTACACTATGAATTAAAGGGCAAACTAAACTAAGGAAGAGTAATCCATCACCATAAACCATCAATGACACTTGCAATAGCAAGATAGTTTCGAGGCTATAGGAATCACTTGGATTTACAAGCACTTAAGGGAAGCAAACAAAAAGAAGAGTAAAAAAAAGGAAACTTTGATTTGATTCAAATAACAGTGGAAGAAAAGAAGACTTGCTTACACTGATGTCACCCTCAGTATAAGCTTCACTCTCATTCCTTCATGAAACTCTCCTCTCCCCTTAGTTACATAATTAAAATGAAAATTACACAAAAAACTAAAAATCCTAAGTTACAGACTACAAAATAGCCTAAACTATACTCTATGTTGAATTGTTCTCTCTGGCCTCTGAATTTGTAGATATTTATAGCAAAAATATAACGGGTGAGAGCGTTTGAAGATAAGGGGAGCAAACGCTCTCCATATCTCAACTGTAATGTGATGAAAATGCGTCATTTACGACATTTCTGTGGCCTGGATATGGCGAGCACATCTAGGGTGCGCGAGCCTCTGATCACTCGAACATCTTTTATCACCGATAGATTTTCAGTTGGGCTCTGGATTCATCTATGTCACTATTGATCTTCAGCTAACCGAAATGGATCCATCATAATTCGAATTTAATTGATTTCATTTGATGTTATCTCTCAATTTGCTCTGATCTTTAGCTGACAATTGCCCTAATCTTTATTTTTTATTTAATCTAAATTTTAGTGGGATTTTGGGCTCATTTTCTCTTTTTTCTCCTTTAGTAAAGGCCCATCAAATATTTAGACAAAAAAGATAATTAAAGCAAATTTTATTA
Source organism: Agave tequilana (assembly GCA_038442645.1). Lineage (NCBI taxonomy): Eukaryota > Viridiplantae > Streptophyta > Magnoliopsida > Asparagales > Asparagaceae > Agave > Agave tequilana. The sequence continues at coordinate 55,502 of JAVJIF010016003.1, read as the reverse complement.
AAAAATAAAATGAGAATGTGATGATAAATGTGCAATATCAGTGACCGATCACATGGTTAGGAAAGTTCTGTTGATAATTGGAAGAATTAGATTGATTGGAAGAATTGTGATGGTAATTGGGTTGATGATAGGAAGAATTGTGATTATGATTTGGATGCTGGAAGTGGTTTGGCCTTGAGTGATCATTGTTGTTTTAGTTTCATGAGAAATTCGGGTGATTTCTCCAACGAGGATTGTATGTTTGAATATAAGGATTGTTATGGGCCTTGAAAAGGCCGAATTCATAGTCTCGGGATACATTTATTGAGCATTGAAAGCTGGACTCTCCCCAACTCATGGTTCATGGTTTGACAGTAAGTATAGCCGTGAGTTGAAAATTGGTTTAAGCTAACTGGAACTGGCTCCTTGGTTTCTAGAGCTTCCATTCTTTTCATTAGGCTAGAATTTTAGCCTCGGTAGCTATTGATGATTCTATTGAATGCAGACCTTCTTTTGAAGAGATAAAATTTTTATTCCTAGAACTTTTGGGAATAGGTTCCATGGGAGGGTTTTTTCGGCTAGGTCCTCAAATAAATCCCACCTTGGATTTCATTCTTTTGCAAGAATCCCCCTTGGCATATAGTTTCTAATAGGATTTTGTTCTAATACGCTAAACTGTTATAGAGAATTTGGCATTATCGCCACTTCTCTATGCCACGATGAGGACACTGGATAAGGAGGTCTTTGAAGCATTTAAAGTACCTCTAAAATAGTTTACTAGGTTCTTACTTTAACTGCATGATGTTCTTCCTAATGTGAGCGGTCCTGTGAATTGGATAGAATTTCTTCAAGAATACCTTGATGAAATTATCTCATGATGTGATGTAACTGGCTGCTAGGCTGTATAGCCATTTCTTGGCTAAGTTTTTAAGAGAAAATGAACGAATCTTAACCTAATAGCGTCATCTACAAGGTGAGAGATTTTCATCATTAAGAATACTTTCTCAAATTCTTTTATGAAGAAATACGCATTTTCAGACTTTAAGCCATGAAACTTAGGGAGTGTGTTGATGAACTGAGGCTTAAGCTCAAAATTATTGTCACCAATCGATGAAAGTTAGACGCAAGATGGAAAGTGAGGTTCTCATAGGATAGGACCTATCCTGTAAAGATATTGGTTGAGCCATAATCGGATCTGATTTTGGTTCTAGTTTGGGTGGCAAAGTACTTCTAGTCAACCTAGATGAATTTGGGTCTCTTGACTACACTTGCATACACAAATATTACCACAAACAAGCTCACCAATCAATCAAAAAGAAAAGAAAAAAATTTTAACCACGCCTATTCTAAAGGAAACTTGGATCTAGACAACTCCTAACTGGTTAGATTGTTCAGAGGTGGTATAATGCAGAATCTGACCACAAGCTAACCAGTTAGGTCGGGATAAGATTGGTGGGAGGTATCCGCGCAAAAAATGATGGGCCTAATTAAGCCAAACCACTAGCTTTCGAGGTTTCACCTCTCAATCCCTGTCCTTTGACACCAATTTGACAGGAGTCAATTTCTAACAGCTTTCCTTTTAGGATAATCTCCTAATTAGTTCGAGATGTCCCTTAGGCCAGCGTCTATCAGATTTTAAGTTACGTTTAGGTTGTGCATGGTTGGAGATATTTTGTAGGCTAAGGAAGGGTAATTACTCCCCCACCTTATCTTTTGCTGAGTTTTGCCCTTAAGATGATTTATTGTAAGTATGCAAGATATAAAAAAGTAGCATTTAACAAGCAAGTAATCACTTAAGAATGTTTCTTAAGCTATATGCTATGCAAACGTACCTTATCTCCAGCTTTCTTCAACAATAATTGAAATATAAATGTAATTAGAAAAATGTCTAGAAATGCAAGTCTAAACTTTTTTTAAGCACTTTCAATCAACCGATTACTGTTTGATTAAAAATAGGACTGTGAGATAATCAAATATTAAAAATAGGACTGTGAAATATAAAGCTTGTTTTGGAAAGCAATATATCATGCAAAAAAAAAAGTTTATAGTAGTCCCACAAAAAATGCATTTCTGTGGCAAACTCTTGAAATCTTGTTCCTTACTTTCTAGCACAGGGGCACAGGATTACAAGTCTTCTTCTATAATACTCGAATTCTTAACCTAATTTCCTAAACTCTGAAACAGAATACCAAACTTGTCAAAACACAAGAATACCGTTCTCTCCCCGATAATGACGCCAAAATTGATTGTAAATGATTGAGAAGAGAAAATTGAATTGAAAATAAAGAAAAAATTAAAGTTAGAAAGTTCTTACTCTCTTCTCAATGTAGCCGCGTAGCAAGGGCTAGACTGGTCGATCCACAAGGAAGGATGCGATAGAAGATTTTCAGAATGAATTCTCTAACAAATATCTTGGAAAAAAGAATTATGATTGTAAGCAAAGGTTTTAAATAGAAAGAACATGCATAACCAACTAATCATCTACTACAACCAAGCACTTGTCTATCAAGAATAAATTTAATGTTGAACCTATAAAGATTACCCATAGATTGTCGCTTCAAATCTAAGAAAGAAAAGTAAGAAAGAAAATAAATCCTGATTACAATACACTAGATAAAATTAAGCATTGGTTTATTGAAGTCTCAAAGTTTAGCATAAGAAAAGTAGTTTTAACTTAACGTTAAGCCATCAAAGTATCTAAGTATAAACCAAGAATAATTATTAAATTGTATATCCTAAAGCTAGTTTAACTCAATTCATGACTAATCTTCAAGAATTATTTATTTACCTAGGGTTTCTAACATGCATAGAGTTCACTCAATTTATTTTTATAGATCTAGGTTTTAGTTGGTGGAGAGATTAGCAAGCTACTAAAGAATTAGTTACCTATATTCATGATGAAATAAAGCATGATATTTAAAGATTGCATAAAAGATATGAAATTGGAATAAAAGAAATACAAATTAAAACAGCAAAGAGATTGAAGGAAAATAATGATCTTTTTTTGAATCTGTCACCAACTCAGTACAAAGCTTTCTCCTTTCTTCAACTCTTCTTTAAAGTAAAAACTAAAAAAATATAAGTAAATTTGAAAAGAAAGAGAATCTAAAAAAAAAACCTAGGCTTGAGCTTCTGAGATCTGCCCTTTCTTTGTTACTCTGTAGGTATATTTATAGGAGATTTGGGAAGTAGAGTCCCATACGAACATTGTACCTCAACCGCCACACTAGCCGCCGCCAGAATGCCGCGTTTCCACCATATTTGCCACGTTTTCACCACATTTTCGTGGAGTCTGATCACATACTTTGGCATGATCTATCTTCTGAATCTTTAATTGATCTCTGAATTTTGAAATACAATGATCATCTAGATAACTTGGAGAACAAGTTATTTTTAATTCCGAGTTAAATTCAGATTTTCCCTTTTATTTTCACCTTATAATGCAAGCAACTAGATTTAAATAAAAGTTCACCTCTATCTTTAATTGGATGAGGATTCATCTTATTCTATCCTTCTCCTCCTTTAGATTTTAAATCAAATTAATTTAAAACCCAAATTTAAATAAGATAGAAAAGATGCTTCTTTTATCTTCCCAATTAATCTTTATTTTCATAATTCTTGTAAGCTTTTGGGCTTCTTTTGGGCTTTCTCTTAGATTATGGAGGCCTGCACATCACTCAATAATAAATAAATTAAATAGTAATGTTTAACAAAAATTAGGCATGAAAATATGAATAATAATATGCATTATTGATGACTAATCACACCCACACACCTATCTTTTTTCTTGTCCTCGAGTAAAAATAAATAAAAAACTAATTTAACTATCCTAATATCACTTTTGTAGGTATCACGATTGCGCTTAGCATGCGCAACAAGCCGTTAAACCTCTAAGTTACCCCTGGAGGACGAGTGTTATCTCGTGAGGGTTTTTAGCAGATTACACCCACAAAATCCATAAAGAAAGAAAAAAATGTTAGTTTTTTTGAAATTCTATGTTAAAAGAAGAAAAATAGTTGAAATATTTTATACAAATTAAGCAATTTATAAGTTTTTAGGATTACCAAATTGATCATTCTTATACATAGTCTTTATTTAGGTAATTATTTATCAATTTAGGTTAAGATTCAAACTGAATTTCTCATCGAGTCTATTATCTTTACTCTAAGTCATATGCATCTTTTTGAACATGAAATTTTTTATTTTTTTTACTTGGGATTCTTCAACTTCACTCTCATGCCTTATATATTAATTACTTTCTTTTTCTTTTATAAGAAGTTCGAAGTATTAACACTTCGTTGGCCTTTAAGCACTTCTTTGTTTTTGTATAACTCATCTAATTTTCTTTCGTGTAAGTATCAAAACTTTTTGAGGCCCTAATACTTAACTAATAGATTATTCGATATGTTAATACATATATTATATATATATTTTTTCAAACTTACCTAATTACCTTTCGCGTAAATACCAAGGCTTTCTTAGGCCAAAGTACCTAGCTAATTAATAATTAGGTTTGTTTATTTTATATATACTTTTTTAAGACACAAGAGTTTTTGTTTTGAATCCCAAATGTGTAAGTGTATAAAGCATGCATATTTTATTAAGGTAAATATATCAAGACTAAATTACTTTTTCAATTTTTCCTCCTAAACCTAAAAATCAAATAAATACTCTTATTTTGATCAAGTAGTCAGAAATTCTAATTATGATTATCCTATTACTTAAAATTAACTTAATTACTTACAAAAGATAAATCAAAATATTATTTCCTTTTGCAAAAAGTTTTTAAATTTTTTTGAATTTTTATGTTACTTTTTTTAGTTGGTTTATTAATTTTTTTACGTTAGTTGGTTACCCTTCTGAGGATACCTTGCTAATTTTTTTATGTTACTTTTTTTAGTTGGTTTATTATTTTTTGTTTTTTGATGTTAGTTGGTTTAATATTGACATAACCAAGGATATGTACGATGGAGTAGTGGCAAACGTCAGAACTTGTGGAGGCATAACAAGTGATTTTTCTATCACAATTGGATTGCATTAAGGACCTACATTGAGTCCATTCTTATTTGTCATAGTGATGGATGAGCTTACTTGAGCCATTCAAGATGAGATACTGTGGTGTATGCTATTTGCTGATGATATTGTCCTAGTCGATGAGATGAGAGCTGCGGTAAATGTCAAATTGGAGTTATAGAGGCAAACTCTAGAATCTCGAGGTTTTAGATTAAGTAGGGCCAAGATAGAGTATATGGAGTGTAAATTCAGTAAACAGGGAATATGAGATTATAGTATTGTGAGACTAGATGAATAAGAAATACCAATGAGTAGTCATTTTAAGTACTTGGATTCTATTATCCAAAAGATGGGGAGGTCGATAGAGATGTCAACCATAGGATTCAAGCAGGCTGGTTGAAATGGAAGAGTGCAATAGGAGTTTTATGTGATCGTAACATTCTATTATGAGTGAAGGGAAAGTTTTATCAGACTGCTATTAGGCCAGCTTTGTTATATGGCATAGAATGTTGGGCTATAAAGAGATATCATGCCTAGAAGATGAGTGTAGTAGAGATGCGCATGCTTCGTTGGATGTGTGATAACACGCGGAGAGATAAGGTGAGAAATGCGGATATTCGTACTAAGATAGGTGATTAGTCTACAATTCTGCATTATTATGTCGCATTCTCTCACAGATTTATGAATAAATAGTCGATCTAAACCGTGTTTTGGTCTTAATTGCAGGTAGATCCAAAGTCCAAGGGCAAAGATGGAATAAAAGCTTAATTAGACCCAATTAAGGGTAATTAAATCCGCATTACTTGGAGGCCAAGCAAGGGATTATCTAGAAGATTCAATGAACCTAGCCTCTTGCGCACATCAGACGGATCTGCGGACAGATTTACCCGAAAAGGAATATACCAAGAAGTCTCTAGAAGCCAGACGGAGCCCCAGACGAAATCCAGGGACCCATCTCCCTGGGATTGCTGTAAATCCGCGGCAATCCTTGCGGATCTGCGGCAATCCTAGGGAGCCACGCGTCGATTTTCGACGCGTGGCCCCGTCTCGTCTTCTGGATCCTTCTGAGCCCTATAAATAGCCCTGCAGAGAGCCAAACCGAAAGCAGTCTTCGTTTTTAGGAGTAGGTCCAAATTTTAGGAGTAGTGTAGGTGAGTGTTCTTCATTTTCTTGTATTTTCTTTTCTTTGTTTTTAGATCATTGTAGTAGGGCTGAGTGATTCATAGAGAGAGAGATTGAGAGGGATTGATGTAATAGAGAGTGACACTCTATGTAAAGGTGCCTCCTTTCTCCTCCATTGTAATCTCCTTCACCTTCTACATGATTTCTTGCTAACTTTTTCTTCTCATGGCAATCTGTAACGCCCCGATCCCGGCGATACGGGGACGTCACTGCAACGTATATACGTAGGTCAGAACTACCCTCCCGTATATACGCTAAGCATCAGTACAGACAAGAATCAGAGTACGGAAGCAATTGGTGCATTATACATTCCAACACATATATATACATCACAGAGTTATCACCAGAGGTGATGAACATTACAATAATAATACATCACAGATATGCGCAAATGCGAGAGTACAAGAGATATACATATGTGAATGGTACAAAAGGGAGCTCACATACAGGTATACGAGGAAAAGTACAAGTATGAATAGAAAAAGGGCACTCACGAGTTTGCTGAGAGGAAACTCGGGAGGCATACAGGGGGCCTGGAAGGATGTGGCTCTGGACTGTCGGCTGGAGGTCCACGCCACAGCTGCGCTACTCTGAGCAGCAAAGGGGGAAATCCACACGCTCCGGGCTCCAGGACCTGGACATGAGAATCCAGGGGAGTCAGTGAAACTCCCCAGGCGAGTATGATATGATGCCAGGTGGCGAGCCAGGATGAGCACAGATATGAATATAATAAAGGATATCAAGTTCAGAAGACAGGGTTTAGAACACAAGTATAACAAGTATAAACGGGTATGGCATAATCATCATAAAACCGGAAATCCAAGATAAAGCTGATCATGAGCAAAAGTGATTGTATACGCTTAGGTCACGGTCCCATGAGACTAGTACATCGAAGGAATAATCCAAATAAGGAAACCCTCATCTATATACCTTTATCTCATGCCACAGAAATATCCAAGCGTATAGAATCAGAGATGCAAATCATATGATAGTCATGACGGGGATGCATAACAAGTACAACATAAATCCAAAGCAGGAACAAGTAATAGTTAAGACCGGAATCATCACTGGAATCAAGAAAATCATGATAAGTATCACAACTGGAAACATGACTGGAATATCAAGAATCATAACAATACCCATGACAGTATCAATTATTAATATTATTATTATTATTACTCGTCTAACCCATATATCTAGGTATGTGGCTCGGTGTACGGCCAACTCACATACATCCATATATAAGCTAGCAAAGGTTGTTAACGGAAGCCGATGGAGAACTGATAGTCTTTCTTATAGTAGTTCCATACCCCTGGAACCGGTAGGTATAATCAGTAATATCAAAACACTTTCACCATTGTATATATATATATGTATATATATATATATACTTTAATTCCGTCACTATAAGCAAGGTATCATTCCGGCATCCATCACTTCCTCCCATTCCCCGTACAAGTTGTCCTTTTTATAGCTTATTAATATGATTATCAGATTATGGGAATGAGTAGGATCATAACTGTAATCATAACGGTAAGACATAACTGTAATCAGGTACTACACTCCCATTAGCGTGATAATTATAAGAATCGGTGTATCATGCTTGGTGTCAAGAGATAACATGATAAATGGTGATGTATATCAAGTAACATGCATAACAATGGATTGATAATAAGTCTGGGTAAGTCGTGACATAACAAGATGGTCTTGCCAGATAGTGGCATGTCAGGTGGTCAGGTGATAATACATTAGATGTCGGTGATATACATGTGTAAAAAGGGAGCATACAACTAACAAGTCTGAAGCAATGACAAGTAGTAACATGGAAGTGACTCAAAGCCCGACGACCACGAAGGGTCGGCCACGCAGGGTATACGATAAAGAAGTAAGAATATCATAAGCATGGTACAAGCACAAGATGAAGTTATCATAATACAAGCAATGTAGTGCAATACATGAATATGGAAATAAAAAGCGAAATACTTATCGACCGATGAAATGGGAAACTCAAATAGAGATAAGAGAAGAGCGAGATTACTCGCATACAAGAAAGTAGCGAGTGAGAATACTCGCCTAAACCTCAAAGCGCCGAAAGATCCGAAATCCACGAAATCCGGGGCACGCCATAAACTATGATATATATATGTAGAGTGAAGAGGAGAGAGAAAGAGAGAAGTGAAGATGATGTTAGTCAAGATACAAGTCAAGAAGTATAATATACAACATATAAACCAAGTATAAGATCCAAGTTTGAGAAGGTAAATAACTGTAACAAACAGACAGAATTAGTCGACTAGGGTAGGATGAGTAGTCGACTAATAAAGGGGTTAGTCGACTAACAGTCTGGTATAGTCGACTAACACTGGGTTCCAGAGAGTTGATATTCTGATTCAGGAAAAGTTAGTCGACTAGGGTCATAGGGGTAGTCGACTAACAGACATGACAAGTCGACTGATAGTTAGGCTAAGTCGACTAAATCTGAGATACAGAGAGTTAAGGTTTCTGGTTCAGGAAGGGTTAGTCGACTAGGGTCAAGGGTGTAGTCGACTAATACTGTGTAATCAGAAAAGGCTACGTTTCAGCTAAGGGTTTCTAGTCGACTAATCTATAGTTCTAGTCGACTAATCGACTGGAAACAGCATACAGAACAGATTTCCTAGGGTTTGGGTTTGATGGCTAAATAATCATGGATTGAAGTCATAATTGAACATGATATGAATACACATGTATACTAAGAATAGACTAAGTCTAGATGAGTAAGATCACTCACCAAAGAGAGTGATTGGTCTCCATGAGGTGAGGGAGTGATGGTGGTGGTGATTGAAGTTGATGATGAAGAAGATGGTGATGATCCTTTGGTGTTGTTGATGATGCCCTTGTGGTTGCTTCCATGGTGATGAAGGAGGAAGAAGGTGAAGCTAAAGTGTTGGAGTAGTTGTTGAGGTAGTGGAGATGAAGAGGAATTGGGGATGGTGAAGGCTAGGGCTTTGGTGAAGAGAAGAGAAGAGAAGAGAAGAGAAGAAAGAGAAAGTTGAAGTGAGAATGAATAAAGAAAAGAGAGGAAAAGTATTTATATGTTTTGACTTTTGTGAAGGAGGTGCAAATATGATAGAAGAGAGGGGGGTTTTTGTAAAGTGGGGAGGTGAGGTGTCTCTCAAGTGGACACTTGGCCGGCCATGAGAGAGGGTGAGGTGGAGTGATAATAATGAGGAAGTAGGTGGGAGAAAAACGGAATTTGGAATTTTGGAAAAATAGGAAAAGTGTGTGGTGGAAGTTAAAGGAAAGGAAAGAAAGAAAATAGGAAATGGGAAAGAAAATGGAAAAGGGAAGAAATTCTCTTGGAATGGAAAATGAAAATAATGGAAGTGGCGGATTCCCGGGATTCAGTCGCGGATGCGGAAATCTTTCGGGAAAATACCGGAATCGTCCGAAATTCAAGTATCTCAGAACGACCCGAAATAATTATCAAAAATCAAGAATATTATATTAAGTATCATGGTGAAATCCGTTTTAAGAAATACTTTATAGTTTAAAAACTAAAAATCCTGGAATCAATAATTTACCGACTCCGTTGGAATTTTCATAAAATCCAAAAATCCTCAGAAAAAGAATGTAGGTAGAAAATATGATTCTAAGGAATAAAGCTTAAAGGACCATCGTGGAATTCCAAACTGTTTAAGAATTAAAAATCCAGGAATCGGTCAGCGGCACTAGCCGACACCGGTTTTGAAGAAATTCATTTTAATTCCAGAAAAATCTAGAAAATCATAGAAAATATATAATAATGGAAAATAATATTTAAAACTAAAATCGGTCAAATCTAATCACCGGAAAGACCAAATCGAATAATATACTATAATCGAGTTCCTGGTTCGGACTGGGACTGACTCCGAGTCCACGAATCCAAATCCAAGACAAAACAATCATATAAGGAATTCATAAAGCAAAACAAATACAGGAAACAAATCGAAAAAATACGATCGGAAAATCTGAATACACAACTAAGTACGTATTCCGGGAACGGGGTATTACAATCCACCCACCTTACAAAAATTGCGTCCTCGCAATTTCGTTAAGGGGTGAATTGAATACAAAGGGGACAAGGGTGGAATTTATACCAATTAAGATATGAAGCACTATAGGTAGGGCTCTCAAGTCAACTGAATAATAATCATACTCTGCATTTCCGGCTGATGATGTCGTGGCTGTGTAATAAATCTTTAGAATAATGCTGAATAATACTGATGATGTCGTGGCTGTGAAATAAATGAATACTGATGATGTCGTGGCTGTGTAATAAAGAAAACCCCGAAAATCCTGAGCGTAATAAAGAAGACCGATAATTAAGAATCCGACTGCTGTCCTCTGAAAGATAGCCAGATCAAGATCGATCTGGAGAATACCAAGCTTCATCAAGTTGGCCGAAGAGATCACATAATAGCTTCATTCTGAACCAGCCACTACCTCTATAGTCTAGTCATATCTTAAGATAGTATAAGGTTTCATAAAACCAAAACAGGGAAGGGATATGGAAAGGATTTAGGAATCAAAGGAAGGGACTAGGAATCAAAGGAAAGATAGTCAAGAAATAGATAACTCTGCACTTGTAGTTGGAATGTATAACCAAGACTCATGTATTCCAGTTGCAAATCTCTTCACCATTGATTTGCCTTCTGGACGTACTGAGGAGGTTAGAGCCTAAGCTCTGATACCAACCTGTAACGCCCCGATCCCGGCGATACGGGGACGTCACTGCAACGTATATACGTAGGTCAGAACTACCCTCCCGTATATACGCTAAGCATCAGTACAGACAAGAATCAGAGTACGGAAGCAATTGGTGCATTATACATTCCAACACATATATATATACATCACAGAGTTATCACCAGAGGTGATGAACATTACAATAATAATACATCACAGATATGCGCAAATGCGAGAGTACAAGAGATATACATATGTGAATGGTACAAAGGGAGCTCACATACAGGTATACGAGGAAAAGTACAAGTATGAATAGAAAAAGGGCACTCACGAGTTTGCTGAGAGGAAACTCGGGAGGCATACAGGGGGCCTGGAAGGATGTGGCTCTGGACTGTCGGCTGGAGGTCCACGCCACCGCTGCGCTACTCTGAGCAGCAAAGGGGGAAATCCACACGCTCCGGGCTCCAGGACCTGGACATGAGAATCCAGGGGAGTCAGTGAAACTCCCCAGGCGAGTATGATATGATGCCAGGTGGCGAGCCAGGATGAGCACAGATATGAATATAATAAAGGATATCAAGTTCAGAAGACAGGGTTTAGAACACAAGTATAACAAGTATAAACGGGTATGGCATAATCATCATAAAACCGGAAATCCAAGATAAAGCTGATCATGAGCAAAAGTGATTGTATACGCTTAGGTCACGGTCCCATGAGACTAGTACATCGAAGGAATAATCCAAACAAGAAAACCCTCATCTATATACCTTTATCTCATGCCACAGAAATATCCAAGCGTATAGAATGAATCAGAGATGCAAATCATATGATAGTCATGACGGGGATGCATAACAAGTACAACATAAATCCAAAGCAGGAACAAGTAATAGTTAAGACCGGAATCATCACTGGAATCAAGGAAATCATGATAAGTATCACAACTGGAAACATGACTGGAATATCAAGAATCATAACAATACCCATGACAGTATCAATTATTAATATTATTATTATTATTACTCGTCTAACCCATATATCTAGGTATGTGGCTCGGTGTACGGCCAACTCACATACATCCATATATAAGCTAGCCAAGGTTGTTAACGGAAGCCGATGGAGAACTGATAGTCTTTCTTATAGTAGTTCCATACCCCTGGAACCGGTAGGTATAATCAGTAATATCAAAACACTTTCACCATTGTATATATATATATGTATATATATATATATACTTTAATTCCGTCACTATAAGCAAGGTATCATTCCGGCATCCATCACTTCCTCCCATTCCCCGTACAAGTTGTCCTTTTTATAGCTTATTAATATGATTATCAGATTATGGGAATGAGTAGGATCATAACTGTAATCAAAACGGTAAGACATAACTGTAATCAGGTACTACACTCCCATTATCGTGATAATTATAAGAATCGGTGTATCATGCTTGGTGTCAAGAGATAGCATGATAAATGGTGATGTATATCAAGTAACATGCATAACAATGGATTGATAATAAGTCTGGGTAAGTCGTGACATAACAAGATGGTCTTGCCAGATAGTGGCATGTCAGGTGGTCAGGTGATAATACACTAGATGTCAGGTGATATACATGTGTAAAAAGGGAGCATACAACTAACAAGTCTGAAGCAATGACAAGTAGTAACATGGAAGTGACTCAAAGCCCGACGACCACGAAGGGTCGGCCACGCAGGGTATACGATAAAGAAGTAAGAATATCATAAGCATGGTACAAGCACAAGATGAAGTTATCATAATACAAGCAATGTAGTGCAATACATGAATATGGAAATAAAAAGCGAAATACTTATCGACCGATGAAACGGGAAACTCAAATAGAGATAAGAGAAGAGCGAGATTACTCGCATACAAGAAAGTAGCGAGTGAGAATACTCGCCTAAACCTCAAAGCGCCGAAAGATCCGAAATCCACGAAATCCGGGGCACGCCATAAACTATGATATATATATGTAGAGTGAAGAGGAGAGAGAAAGAGAGAAGTGAAGATGATGTTAGTCAAGATACAAGTCAAGAAGTATAATATACAACATATAAACCAAGTATAAGATCCAAGTTTGAGAAGGTAAATAACTGTAACAAACAGACAGAATTAGTCGACTAGGGTAGGATGAGTAGTCGACTAATAAAGGGGTTAGTCGACTAACAGTCTGGTATAGTCGACTAACACTGGGTTCCAGAGAGTTGATATTCTGATTCAGGAAAAGTTAGTCGACTAGGGTCATAGGGGTAGTCGACTAACAGACATGACAAGTCGACTGATAGTTAGGCTAAGTCGACTAAATCTGAGATACAGAGAGTTAAGGTTTCTGGTTCAGGAAGGGTTAGTCGACTAGGGTCAAGGGTGTAGTCGACTAATACTGTGTAATCAGAAAAGGCTACGTTTCAGCTAAGGGTTTCTAGTCGACTAATCTATAGTTCTAGTCGACTAATCGACTGGAAACAGCATACAGAACAGATTTCCTAGGGTTTGGGTTTGATGGCTAAATAATCATGGATTGAAGTCATAATTGAACATGATATGAATACACATGTATACTAAGAATAGACTAAGTCTAGATGAGTAAGATCACTCACCAAAGAGAGTGATTGGTCTCCATGAGGTGAGGGAGTGATGGTGGTGGTGATTGAAGTTGATGATGAAGAAGATGGTGATGATCCTTTGGTGTTGTTGATGCCCTTGTGGTTGCTTCCATGGTGATGAAGGAGGAAGAAGGTGAAGCTAAAGTGTTGGAGTAGTTGTTGAGGTAGTGGAGATGAAGAGGAATTGGGGATGGTGAAGGCTAGGGCTTTGGTGAAGAGAAGAGAAGAGAAGAGAAGAGAAGAAAGAGAAAGTTGAAGTGAGAATGAATAAAGAAAAGAGAGGAAAAGTATTTATATGTTTTGACTTTGTGAAGGAGGTGCAAATATGATAGAAGAGAGGGGGTTTTTGTAAAGTGGGGAGGTGAGGTGTCTCTCAAGTGGACACTTGGCCGGCCATGAGAGAGGGTGAGGTGGAGTGATAATAATGAGGAAGTAGGTGGGAGAAAAATGGAATTTGGAATTTTGGAAAATAGGAAAAGTGTGTGGTGGAAGTTAAAGGAAAGGAAAGAAAGAAAATAGGAAATGGGAAAGAAAATGGAAAAGGGAAGAAATTCTCTTGGAATGGAAAATGAAAATAATGGAAGTGGCGGATTCCCGGGATTCAGTCGCGGATGCGGAAATCTTTCGGGAAAATACCGGAATCGTCCGAAATTCAAGTATCTCGGAACGACCCGAAATAATTATCAAAAATCAAGAATATTATATTAAGTATCATGGTGAAATCCGTTTTAAGAAATACTTTATAGTTTTAAAACTAAAAATCCTGGAATCAATAATTTACCGACTCCGTTGGAATTTTCATAAAATCCAAAAATCCTCAGAAAAAGAATGTAGGTAGAAAATATGATTCTAAGGAATAAAGCCTAAAGGACCATCGTGGAATTCCAAACTGTTTAAGAATTAAAAATCCAGGAATCGGTCAGCGGCACTAGCCGACACCGGTTTTGAAGAAATTCATTTTAATTCCAGAAAAATCTAGAAAATCATAGAAAATATATAATAATGGAAAATAATATTTAAAACTAAAATCGGTCAAATCTAATCACCGGAAAGACCAAATCGAATAATATACTATAATCGAGTTCCTGGTTCGGACTGGGACTGACTCCGAGTCCACGAATCCAAATCCAAGACAAAACAATCATATAAGGAATTCATAAAGCAAAACAAATACAGGAAACAAATCGAAAAAATACGATCGGAAAATCTGAATACGCAACTAAGTACGTATTCCGGGAACGGGGTATTACACAATCTAACTACTAACCACTAACCATCTAACCACTTACTTGATAATCCACATGAATCGGGTTGCCTCTACAAGGCCTTGTTCTTACAAGAGCCATTGATGGCCAAAGATGATGGGTTCTAACATCTAACTTGCTAACTTGCTAACCAAGCTAACTCTCTTTTATTTTCATGCTCTTTCATTTCATGCTTGTAGTGTAATGAGTGATGCTTGTAATTGCTTGTTCTTGTTGCAATGTTTTGATTGTTATGAACCATCCATGAGCCATGCTTTGTATCGCTTCTTGAAGATAAGGATTGTGATGGCCGAGGATCCAAATGTGAGGCAACTATCTCGAAGAGGTTAGTATGGTTAGTGGAGTACTTAGTAGTTAGTAGCCATGAGTTTTCTTTTACCTTTGTTTTAGAAATCATTTTCAAGTTCCTCTTCTTATTTTCTTATCGACGTTTTCATCGCTCTCCTCACCTACCACATGCTTGTTTTCATTTTCCTTTCTTTTTCATTCTTTCAACATAGAAGAATTGTTAACATCTGACGTGACTAGAGACTGTTAATGCTTCTATCGCCTCCCTTCCCTGTGGATACGACCCGTTGAGCCAATGCTATAACGGAAGTATCGAGGGTATACTAAGCACATTCGAGCTTTTCATTTGATTTCACATAATACACATTTTTGAGTGCTAGTTTCCACCCCGATCAATTATTGGCGCCGTTGCCGAGGAGAGCAACGGTTTTTGGTTTAAAGTGAAGAACTAAACGAAATTTTCTTCTCTGTT
The DNA here is from genome assembly GCA_038442645.1 of Agave tequilana. Taxonomy (NCBI): domain Eukaryota; kingdom Viridiplantae; phylum Streptophyta; class Magnoliopsida; order Asparagales; family Asparagaceae; genus Agave; species Agave tequilana. The sequence goes on along the minus strand of JAVJIF010016003.1, from coordinate 39,978 downwards.
GCAGGTTACAGGTTGAAGAAATAGGAAAATTTGCATTGCAGTGACATATAAGTGGCTCTGGGCTTCTGCTCTTGAAAGCAGAAACCAGAAGCCCTCTGAATTGCCACAATTTCACGGCATTTGCCGCAGATTTGCGGCAAGGAGGAGAGAACTACTGACAATTTTTCTGCAGGGTCTCTGGCTCTGTAAAATACAGCTGCTGTAATACTTAATTTCTTGTATGCTTCACCATATTCCTGCTAATAACCAACAGTAAAAAATTGGTTGAAAAGTTAAAAATTGATTAGACATTTGCATTCTAGGCACGTGTCTTTTCAATACATTTACTTTTACTGTTGAAGAGTGCTGGATGCAAGGTACGTGCGCATTGCATATTGACTAGGACTCACTCCTTGTTTGATTTTTATAGCTTTGAGTGAACCTTGTTTGTTTATATCGTACACTTGCACAAAATCGATTCTAAGGGCATAACCCATAAATAAGATAAGGTGGGGGATTTCATCACCCTTTCCTTAGCCCAAAAACCACTATCCCAGCACTCACTAACCCAAGCCTAATTTAATAAAAAAAAGTAGACGTTGGCCCTAGGGACATCTCGGACTCATTTAGGAGATTATCCTAAGGGGGAAAAGTGTTAGAAATTGACTCTTGCAAAATCAGTGTCTAGGAAAGGGATTGAGGGCCGAAAGCCCGAAGGTTGGTGGTTACTTAATTAAGGAACGTCTCTGACGGAAAACCTCCCAACAACCTTGCCCTGACCTGGCTGATTAGCTTGTGGTCAAAGTCTACACTAAACCTCCCGTGGACGGTCTAATTAGTTAGGAGTCGTCTAGGTCATAGGTCTACCCTAACTTAGGTTAGAATTTTTTCTTTCTTGATTGTTTATTTGTTTGTTTCTTTTTGTTTGTATTTCATTGTGTGATATGGCATTCAACAATCACAATTCTTTCCATCCTAATAATAATCCATATTTCACACAGACTCCATTCTATTCGGATAATTCCAACCCGGCGTTTTACAATATGCACCAACCACATACGCCGGGTTGACCTTATCCGAATCAATATGACCCATACCCCCCATCTAATAACCATAATTTCCATAATGATTTCAACTCGTCACAGAGTCATTGGGGATTCAAGTACCCAGAGTCAAATTTTCAAACTCCTTGTCCACCATATTCACCTTGTCCACAGTATTCATTTCCCGATTCCGCTTCATATACTCCTTTTTCTGAACCACCAATTGAAGAAAAATCTGAGTTACTAAGGAGTTTAGAAGCCAATTTACAAAGGGCCGAGCAAAAACTGCAAACATTGGCCTCTCTAATTCCACAGTATTTTCAAGAGTCTTACTCAATTCCACCTCTTCATAATGAACAACCATTTGTCATGGAAACAAGTAAAGAACTCTTGTGTGAGTCCAAGCTTCAATCTCCACACATGTGTGACTCACATTATTCACAAACTTTCCAAAGTCAAGATTCTTATACTCCCATTTTAGAGCAGCCATTTGTAGAAATATCACGTTTAGAAAAGAGTATAAACATCTTGTAAGAGTCTTTATTACAATATCAAAAATCACATGCCGAGTCTATCAATAAGGTGGAAGAATAATTGAGTCAATTGGTTAACATTTTTAGGAATGAGGAAACTCTATCTTATCAACCTTTGACCAATTCAACTATGCCAAACTCTATTGATATGACCCAAGACTCTTGTCATTTTGGAAATCAAGATTCAATTTCAGCACACCCACCTGAACTTGTCCAAACTTCAGATCCCATTGACATTTTGGCAAGTTATCCTTTTCCTGAAATTGAACTTGAGCAAGAATATGATCCTGAACTTCCACTTGATGATTCAATTCTACTTCCTGATTCAATTATGACTCCGGTGTCTTCACCTGATTTCATTTCATTCTCCGAGTCAGTATTGGACCCAGTGCCTATCCATTGTGAAATTGAATGACCAATCTCTTATGATGATCATATTGAACTTGACCAATTTCATACTTTTGAAAGTCCCATAGATAAATTGGCAAGTTCTCATTTTTGTGGAATTGAACTAAATGAGGAATGTGACTTTGATCCTCCAATTTGTGATCCAGTTCAAATTCCTGAATCATTATTGACTCCTGTTATAATACCCAATTTGAGTAACATTTTAGAGTCAGTTTTGATTCCCATACCTGTCATTCCTGAACTTGAATCACCACTCTTAGAAAGTTACATTCCATCATGGGGAAATGAATGTGGACCTGAGCTTCATCTTCTTGATTTGGACCCACTTCCTGAACCAATCTCGACTCTCGAACCTCTACTTGACTTAAGTCTTTTTCCTGAGTCGATATTAGTTCCTGTGCTTCCTGAGTCCAAATCAATCATTCCATTCTGGGACAAGGCTTTGAAAAATTTGACTCTGAAATTATTTTGAAAATTTAGAAATTGGATGGGGTAAAATTGTTAATAAAAATCATTCATGCATACATCTTTCTAGTGGGTTGTATCATGGAGGTTTCTGGTGGGTTCCTTCGGACTCCACGCAATAATGATTGGGCCGCCTTACGTGGACCAATCAGACCGCCACCGGAACCACCACCTTGAGGTAATATTTTTTCCTTCCCTCTCTATTTGTTTCATGCATACATATATCACGATGCATTGAGGACAATGCATGAGATAAGTGTGGGGGAGGGTTTACTAACATAGAGTTTTTAGATTTTTTTCTTTTACACTTCTTTTAGAAATAAATAAAATAAAAAAAAAACTTTTTGAAATAAGAGACAAAGTTTTGATCTATTTTTAAGAAAATTAAGATGTATCTTAGAAATTAAGAAAGCCTTAATTATGACATCTTAAACCTAGTTGAAATAATAGATCTTGTTTGAAATTATAGGCTAAGTAAGTAAAATTGGGGAGATATTTTTATCTTGAATTTTTTGCCTTAGAAAGTATGCACTTCACATTTACACATTTTTGGGATGGAAACAAAGACCAAAAAGGCCATAAAAAAAAAGAAAAAGAAAAAGAAAATATATATATATATATATATATATATATATATATATATATATATATATATATATATATATAAATAAAACATCACTTATTAAGCTGGATAATTGTGCCTCAAGAAGCATGATTATTCACGCCTAACGGTGGTAAAGGAAATAAATAATCCCCTTTAGTTTCGTGGCCTTTTTCACTCGAGTCCTTAAACCCGAGGGATGTTTTCTCATCTGGTGCCCTAAGACCGACTGGTTTGGGAGTCATCGGTTATAGGCTCGTTACATGGGTGAACTAGAAAGCCTAAACTAAGGGAAGAAAAAAGAGAAAAAGAAAATAAATATATATAAATAAATGGCTTGATGGTTAGAGTTGAAATCCCAGAAATCTTCACTGTCACGGTGTGCATACTATCTAGGTTTTATGAAAGATAAAATATTCAATCCAATTTTGAATTCTTACCTAAATTGAAAACAAGATCTTGCATAGATACTAAGTTTAAGGAAGAATGATTTGTGGTGGACTTATGACCTTAGATCGCTTATATTTTTGCAAAAATAGTTTGAAAACTTGTCTCTCTTTCAAAATGTGTTTTCAAAATACTAACATTTGTCTTCTTTCTTTATAGATTTTGTGGGTGCAATCCGCTGAAAACCCTCAGGAGACAACACTCCTCCTCTAGGGTAACCTAGAGGTTTAACGGCTTGTTGCACGTGCTCAGTGCAATCGCGTCACCTGCGAAAGTGGTGTAATAACCCTTGTAGTATAGTTTTTCTTTTCTTATTTTGCTCGGGACGAGCAAAAGAATAAGTGTGGGAGTGTGATTAGTCTACAATTCTGCATTATTATGTCGCATTCTCTCACAGATTTATGAATAAATAGTCGATCTAAATCGTGTTTTGGTCTTAATTGCAGGTAGATCCAAAGTCCAAGGGCAAAGATGGAATAAAAGCTTAATTAGACCCAATTAAGGGTAATTAAATCCGCATTACTTGGAGGCCAAGCAAGGGATTATCTAGAAGATTCAATGAACCTAGCCTCTTGCGCACATCAGACGGATCTGCGGACAGATTTACCCGAAAAGGAATATACCAAGAAGTGTCTAGAAGCCAGACGGAGCCCCAGACGAAATCCAGGGACCCATCTCCCTGGGATTGCCGCAAATCCGCGGCAATCCTTGCGGATCTGCGGCAATCCTAGGGAGCCACGCGTCGATTTTCGACTCGTGGCCCCGTCTCGTCTTCTGGATCCTTCTGAGCCCTATAAATAGCCCTGCAGAGAGCCAAACCGAAAGCAGTCTTCGTTTTTAGGAGTAGGTCCAGATTTTAGGAGTAGTGTAGGTGAGTGTTCTTCATTTTCTTGTATTTTCTTTTCTTTGTTTTTAGATCATTGTAGTAGGGCTGAGTGATTCATAGAGAGAGAGATTGAGAGGGATTGATGTAATAGAGAGTGACACTCTATGTAAAGGTGCCTCCTTTCTCCTCCATTGTAATCTCCTTCACCTTCTACATGATTTCTTGCTAACTTTTTCTTCTCATGGCAATCTAACTACTAACCACTAATCATCTAACCACTTACTTGATAATCCACATGAATCGGGTTGCCTCTACAAGGCCTTGTTCTTACAAGAGCCATTGATGGCCAAAGATGATGGGTTCTAACATCTAACTTGCTAACTTGCTAACTTGCTAACCAAGCTAACTCTCTTTTATTTTCATGCTCTTTCATTTCATGCTTGTAGTGTAATGAGTGATGCTTGTAATTGCTTGTTCTTGTTGCAATGTTTTGATTGTTATGAACCATCCATGAGCCATGCTTTGTATCGCTTCTTGAAGATAAGGATTGTGATGGCCGAGGATCCAAATGTGAGGCAACTATCTCGAAGAGGTTAGTATGGTTAGTGGAGTACTTAGTAGTTAGTAGCCATGAGTTTTCTTTTACCTTTGTTTTAGAAATCGTTTTCAAGTTACTCTTCTTATTTTCTTATCGACGTTTTCATCGCTCTCCTCACCTACCATATTCTGGATTTCATTTTATCTTCTTTTCATTCTCTTTTTCATTCTTTCAACAAAGAAGAATTGTTAACATCTGACGTGACTAGAGACTGTTAATGCTTCTATCGCCTCCCTTCCCTGTGGATACGACCCGTTGAGCCAATGCTATAACGGTAGTATCGAGGGTACATTAAGCACATTCGAGCTTTTCATTTGATTTCACATAATACACATTTTTGAGTGCTAGTTTCCACCCCGATCAATAGGTGTAGCCTTTATAGAAGAAAAGATGAGAGAAAATCGCCTACGATGGTTTGGTCATGTGCGACGTAGACCTACAGATGCGCCAGTCGGCAAGTAGAGCATATCAATTTAGGGCAATTTAAAAGAGCGCAGGGGAGACCGAAGAAATTATGGATGGAGGTAATACGATAAGATATAGATGCTAAAGGTCTTAGTGAAGGCATATTGCTTGATAGGAATGAGTGGAGAAAGCTGATCCATGTGCCCGATCCGGTGTAATTATCTTTTGTTCATGTAGCCTATCCCAAATACTTAGGACAAATGGCTTAGTTGTTATTGTTGTTGTATGTTAGTTGCCCCACAACTTTCTCATGCATTGTCCTCAATGTATGAATATAATGCATGAATGCATGAAATAAGGTATAAAAAGAGGTCAAAATAATAATAATAATAATAATATATAAATATATGTACAACACATGTTTATCCCACACCTAGATCTTTTTTAGGTTTCATTCCTTTAGCTCGCTTTCCATCATTCTAATGGGTTCTCTTTATAGGGCACTATAGGGAGGCCAATCTTTTTTTATTTTAGCTCTCTTCCTCCCTGTCTCATCTTCCTTAAGCTCTTCTTCCTCACATGTCTATATCTACTGTTCAGAAATTGATTATCATCACACCTTTTAGTTGGAAATTTCTCACTATGAATGCTTAAAAATTCTAGCTCAGTTCCATACATCTCCTCAAAACTTAGATCAATACTTTCTCCTAGAAGTGTATACTTAACTGAAATATCCCTAATCGCTTCATCAAGCATAGGAGTTCTTCTTCAAAGAGGTTTTCAAAGGTTAAGTCAATGGAGGTTTTTGAATTATATTCTCATGCGATATATCATTGATTGGCTCATCGATAGTGAGGACTCTTAAATTAAATTTCTTTTTCTTAAAGGGGACACTAAAATTAAGATCTCCAACATGTGTCTTCTCATTAATATAATCGCACTTATCCTCAAATAATTCATCAAGAAATAAAGACTCATTTCTATACCTTCACTTTCTTTTTCACAATTGTTCTCATTGAAGTTTACCTCAAACGTTTGGTCTTTTATCTTACGAGGCTATTTTTCTTGGTTGAAGACATTGACCTTTTTAGTCAAGTCCCCAAAGTTAATCTCATTGATCTGTTCCTACAATTTATGATCGCATTTGCAGTTGCAAGGAACAGACACTCTAAGATAACAAGAGTTTGAGACTTAGGAGTGGATACAGATTAGGTCTCAAGAACAATAAAATCTACTAGGTAGATAAACTCTCCAACTCAGATAAGGACATCGGTAATTTCTCCTTTGGGAATTTTACGGACCGGTCAGCTAATTGGGTTGTAACTTTAGTCAGACTAAGCTTGCCTAACCCAAGTTGTAAGTAAACTAAGAAAGGGAGTAAGTTGATACTTGCTCCCAAATCATGAAGTGCATGATTAAGTACAGTTTGATCTATTGTACAAGAAATCGCAGGCAATCGGAATCTTTGTACTTGATAGGGATTTGATTGGACAATAGCTCGCTAATGTTAATGCCTAGAAAAATCTTCTTGGGCACATTAGTCTTTCTCTTCTTGGTGCACATTTCCTTAAGAAATTTAGCATAACTAAGGACTTGTTGGATTGCATCAAGAAGAGGTATATTGATCTTGACTTGATTAAAAATCTCACATACCTTATCCATTTGTGCATTTTGTTTGTTTTTAAACCTATTTAGGTAGGGTGCTATAGGCTTGTACACATTTCATCTGACTTGTCTTTTTTAGTATTGTCGAAGTTAAGTGGAGGTGGAGTGGGACTAGGAGAGGTGGATACATGTTTTGAACTTGATGGTGTTGATACTTGGTTATCTTGAGCCAAATGAGCTTGACTAGAGTTCTTATGGTTTGCTACCGATTGATTAGGTAAAATTCTTTTGGGTCTTTCACTTAGGGAACCGGCTAACTGACTCATTTGAACCTCTAATCTCGATATGGCTTGTCCTGCATTTTGCATGAAAGATGCAAGAAATTTCTCAAAATCGGTTGAGTTCTTTTCAAAGGGGACCTTGGGGAACATGGTTGGGAAATGTTTGTTGATAATTGAAAAAATTGAACTGATGGTTGGAAGGTGGGAATTGTTTATTTTAGCTCCATGAGAAATTCGGGTGATTCCTCAATCCAGGATTGTAAGTTGGAGAGTAGAGATTGTTGGCGGGCCTTGTGAAGACTGCATTCATATTTTCGGGCAACATTTGATGAGATAAAAAGATAGGACATTCCTCGAACACGTGGTTCATGGCCTGACAGTAAGTACAACCCGCCGAGAGTGTTGGATTGACTTGGTTCACAAAGACTGGATCCTTAGTTTCTAGAGCTTCTAATCTTCGCATTACAATAGCCAGTTGAGCTTCTATAGCTATGTTTGCCTCCATGGAATGGGCACTCCTTTAGAAGAACTAGGGTCGTTAGTCCTAAATTTTTCCGGAGTTGGTTCCCATTGGATGGTCTTATAAGCCAAATCTTCATATAATAACTATCCTTCATCTTTGTTCTTTTTAAAAAATCCTTTGTGGCACATGGATTCTAATAGGGTTTTCATTTGATATTCTAATCCATCATAAAGAGCTTGGTAAAGTCGCCATTTCTCTATCCCATGATGAGGGATTGGGCAAGGAAGTCCTTAAAACATTCGAAGTATTTTCAAAAAGGTTCATTAACTGTTTGCTTAAACTGCAAGATATTTTTTCTAAATTGTGCAGTCCTGTGAACGAGATAGAACTTCTTCAAGAAGGCCTTGACGAAATTATCCCATGATGATATAGAACTAGCTTCTAAACTGCAGAGCCATTTCTTTGCTAAGTCTTTCAAAGAGAATGGGACAAAAGGTAACTTAACGGTGTCTACTCGTAGGTTGGATATTTTCATCATGAGACATGCTCCCTCAAATTGTCTTATGAAAAAGTATGCATCCTCGGATTCAAATCCATGAAACTTTGAAAAAGTGTTGATATATTGTAGTTACAGCTCAAATTGGTTGTCTCCTACATCGGTGAGCTGAATGTAAGATGGAAGAGCCTAATAGGATGGAATCTATCCTGCAGTGATGGTGGTTGTGCCATGTGTGGATCGGGTTTGGGTGGTGAACTGTTCCTAGTTAGTCTAGATGTTACTGGGTCTCTTGACCAATGATTGAGGTTTTACTTACACAAAAAATACAGAATTTCAGAACATAGAATAAAGAGTGTAAGTTACTCAATTCTACTGTAATAGCAAGTGGCTATGCGGGTCATGATCTACAAGAAGGACTAGCGATGGAAGCTTTTTAGTAAGTTCTCTTTTAGGCTACAACGTATGGTTAAAGTTATTCTTTAGTTCTTTAAAAGAAAAAAAGAAAATTGAGTTAAAGTTGAATTAGGAAGAAGATGGTAGATTAAGAAGATGGAGAAACTAGAAATGATATGTACAAAGAAATGGAAACGGAGTGATAAAAGAAGTGATAGATTGTGGTGTTCTAAACTAAAGAATTAAAAGAAAAGAATCTAAAAGTTACTTACCTTCTTTGGCCAAATGTTTACTTGAATCTTTTGCAATGATGTTACCCTGAAGTGAGGCGATCAATGTACAGCCCATAAGAGTTAATTCCTATCTCCTCCACATTATATCATCAAGACGTTGCAAGTATGAAGTGATACAGAATGAAACTCAAAATCCATCGTTATGAGCTATCGGTGGCACTCGCAAAGGCAAGGCTCTTTCGATGCTTTAAGACTCACTTGGATAGCAATTGGTACCAAAAGAAGAAAAGTAGAGAAGAAGAAGAAGAACATAAAAACAAAGTATATACAAAAGGGGAACTACAAATTCGATTTTATAACAATAAGAGAAAAGAAGAAAATCTTACACCTGTGTCACTCTCAGCACAAGCTTCACTCTCATTCTCCTATAAAACTCTGATCTCCTCTGATTTAGATAAAATAAAACTGAAAATTATATGAAAAGAAAAACAAAAACCTACACTACAAAGAATGAAAATGTGGACTAAATTCTATCTATGCATGGTCGTCCCTTTTACGCTCTGAAAATCCCAGTATTTATATGCAAAACCTAATGTAGGAGAGTGTACAAAGATAGGGGGAGCAAACGCTCCCCCTAACTCACTAACAAAGTCGCGAAAACGCGGCTTTTGTCTCGTTTTCACAGCCAGGGTGTGGCCAAGTGGCCACGCCCTGCTGGTGGTACTCTTTGGCTTCGAGATTTGCTTTTTTCTTCAGCTGGATTTGCAGTTTAAGTCCGAAATTTTGACGAAATAGCCTTTGATCTTTGGTTTCAACCGATTGATTTGTAGGGATTTGTTCTAACTTGTTTTCAACCGAACTGAACTGTCCTGATTTATTGACTTCAAATTAATTCTGATTTAACTCAGAATTTGATGGGCTTTTGGGTTCATTTCTTTTCCCTCTCCTTTAGGAATGGGCCTGCAAATAAATTAAAAATAATTAGAAAAAGCAGAGTTTATTATCGAATAAGTATGAGAATATGATAATGAATGTGCAATATTAGCGACCGATCACACCCCTATACCTATCTTTTGCTCGTCCTCGATCAAAACAACTAAACAAAAAAAATTATTAGACCACTTTCGCAGGTCACGCGATTGCACAGAGCTTGTGCAACAAGCCGTTAAAACTTAAGGTTCCCCTAGAGGACGAGTTTTGTTTCGTGAGGGTTTTCAGTGGATTACACCCACAAATCCCGTAAAGAAAGAGAAAAAAAGAGTTAGTATTTTCAAAAAGCATTTTGAAAGAGAAAAATATTTGAAATATTACTGTAAGATTTAAGTAATCTATAAGTTTATAAGAAAAGCGAAATTTTCATTCTTAAACTTAGTCTCTATTCAAAAATTTGTTATCAATCAAAGTAAGAAAAATTGTACTTTTCATCTAGTCCATTACTTTACACTAAGTCATATGCACCTTGTGACCGTGAAAATTTTGACTAAGGGTTCTTTAACTCTAACTCTTATGCCTTATTTATTTATTTATATATATATTTTATTCTATTTTTGGTGGTATTATTCCTTAATTCTATTAGGTTTTCTAATATACCCATATAACGAGCCTTTAATCAGTGACTCTCAAACCAAACGGTCTTACGATACCGGGTAAGAAAACTCTCCAAGGACTTAAGGACTCGAGCAAATAAGGCCACAAAACTAAGGATTTTATTATATGAACCGCTTTTAGGCGTGAATACTTATGCTTTATTAGGCACAAATATCCAACTTAATCAGAGAATGTTTATATATATATTTTTCTCATACTTATCTAATCATCTTTCGCATAAATACCAAGGCTTAATTAGGCCAAAGCACCTAGCTAATCAGTAATTAGATTTGTTCATCTTTCATATATATATATATTTTTTATATACGGCATAAGAATCTTTGTTTTTGAACCCTAAGTGTGTAAATGTATAAGGTGTGCATATTTCTTTAAGGTAAAGGTCAAGACTAAATTACTTTCACAAACTTTCTTCCTATCCTTTGAAATCAAATAAATAATCTTATTTCGACCACGTATAAGAAATCCTAATTATGATTCTCTTGTTCCTTAAAATTGACTTAATTTCTTATAAAAAAAATATGTCAAAATATTGTTTCTATTCTCAAAAAGTTTTTAAAAGTAAAAAAAATGTTAAATTTTTATTTTTATAATAAAAAGGAAAACCTAAGTCATGTTAGACCCTCCCCCACACCTATCTCATGCATTGTCCTCAATGTATGAATTAATGCATAGATGCATGAAAAAGAAGAAAGTGAAGGAAAATATTACCTTAAGGTGGTGGTTCCAGTGCTGGTCTGATTGGTTTACTAAATGCGGCCCAATCGAATTTTTGTGGAGTTCAGAGGAACCCACTAGAAATCTCTCTTATATAACCCACTAAAATGCTGTATATATGACAAACTTTTATTAAATATTTTACCCCATCTAATTTTCAAATTTCATAACTAATTTCGGAGTCAATTTTGTTAACCGCCTTGTCCCAAAATGGAGTGTTAAAAGATTGAATGATTGACTTAGACTTGGAAGTATAGGAACTAATCCGACTCAGGAAAGTGACTTAAGTCAAGTAAAGGCTTAAGAGTCGAGATTGGTTCAGGAAGTGGGTCCATATCAAGAAGTTTAAACTCAAGTCCACATTCATTTTCCCACAATGGAATGTGACTTAATATTGGTGATTCAAGTTCAAGAATAACAGGTGTGGGAATTAAAACTGACTCTAAAATATTACTCAAGTCGGGTAACAAAATAGGAGTCAATATTGATTCGGAAATTTGAACTGGATCACAAATTTGAGAATCTAGGTCACATTTCTCATTGAGTTCAATTTCATAAAAATGAGAACTTGCCAATTTATCAATAGGACTTTCAAAAGTATGAAATTGGTCAAGTTCAATATGATGGTCATAAAAGATTGGCGATTCAATTTCATGATGAATTGGCACAAGATCCAATATTAACTCAGGAAAAAATTGAAATCAGGTGAAGACACCGGAATCATTATTGAATTAGGAAGTAGAATTGAATCACCAAGTTGAGGTTCGGAATCATATTCATTCTCAAGTTTAATTTCAGGAAAGGGATAACTTGCTAAACTGTCAATGTCATTTTTAAAATTTAGAGTTTGGTTAAGTTCAAATGGTTGTGCTGAAATGGAATCTTGTTTTCCAAAACAACATGATTCTTCGGCTCTAACAGAATGGTTAACAATATCAGAAATGGTCAAACGTTGAGAACGAAGAGTTTAGACCATCATATCTATGTCATGATTACGAGCGTTTTGAGCCTGAGTCATGGCTTTAAGCATCTTTTCATAGTTGATTGGTTCACATTTTGTTGCGATTGGACTAAAAAAGATGAAGTGTTGTTTTGGGATTTGTGGTGAAATTGTGAGTCCATCAGATTTTGTGATTGTTGCTTGACTCACACATACTCATTTTTAAGATTGATGGTTTTCTATTTTAGACTGGTGGAACTGAGTATGAATCTTGAAAATATTGTGGACAAGGTGGATAAAGAGGACAAGTTGGTTGAAAATTGGACTCGGGGGAGGTGAATCCCCATTGACTCTGTGAAGAGTTAAAATTATTCTGAAAATTATGATCATAAGATTGGGGACATGTGTTATATTGATTCGGATAAGACCAATCTGGCGCACTATGTTGATTAAAGTTATGATATGCCGGTTGGTAATATCTGAAAAAGAGGTTGGTGTGTAACATGGATTACCATTAAAATTGGAAAAATTGTTGTTATAAGCCATATCACACAATAAAATACAAACAAAGAAAAAACAAACAAATAAGAAAACAAATAAAAAGAAAAAAATCTAACCTAAGTTAGGGTAAACCTTAGACCTAGAGGACTCCTAACTAGTTAGACTGTCCACTGGGGTCATATTGCCGAATCTGTCCACAAGTTAATCGGCTAGGTAGGGGCAAGATTGGTGGGAGGTATTCGCGCAGAAGCGACGGGTCTAATTAAGCTAAACCACTAACCTTCGGGGTTTCGCCCCTCAATCCCCAACCTTAGTCACCGATTTGGCAAGAGTCAGATTCAATCAACTTCCCCTTAGGTTAGTCTCCTGTTTGAGTCCGAGATGTCCCTAGGGCCAACATCTACTTAGTTTTAATTAGGCTTGGGTTAGTGAGTGAGGAGATTGTTTATGGGTTAAGGGAGGGGTAATGACTTCCCCACCTTATCTTGTATATAGGACAAGCCCTTAAATCAATTTAGTGCAGTGTACAAGTATATAGAAAAAAGTACACTCAAGAATGAACCTTATACTAAATGCTATGCACATATACCTTGGCTCCAGCACTCTTCAACAGTAATGTAAAATGTAAACGAATTAGACACGTGCCTAAATGCAAGTCTAAACCGTTTTTAGCATTTAACAAACATCATTTTACTATTGAGGTTAGAAAGTAAATACAGTGAGACAAATAAAGAAAATAGCCACAGTTTTTTAGCTTTGCAATTAGCCAACCTGCAAAAAAAAAGGTTAGTAGTTCACTCAGATTGCCACTGGAATGTAGCAAATCTGAGGGCTTCTGGGCTCTGCTTTCTTGAACAGAGCCCAGGGCCACTTATATTCTACTGCAGCAAAAATTCCTTGTTGTAAGATCTGTACACCAAAAACAAAAAAGAAAGTTAACCAAAAATGTAAACTTTAGAGAGAATTACTTACCATCCCTCCCCGGTAACGGCTCCAAAATTTGATTGAGGTCTTACTTGCACAAAAATATAGAATTTCAGGACATAGAATAAACAGTGCAAGTTACTCAATTATACCACAATAGCAAGTGACTATGCGGGTCGTGATCCACAAGGAAGGACTAGCGATGGAAGTATTTTAGTAAGTTCTCTTTTAGGCTACAAAGTATGGTTAAAGTTCTTCTTTAGTTCTTTAAAAGAAAAAGGAAAAATTGAGTTAAAGTTGAATTAGGAAGATGATGGTAGATTAAGAAGACGGAGAAACTAGAAATGATATGTATAAAGAAATGAAAAAGGAGTGATAAAAGAAGTGGTAGATTATGGTGTTCTAAGCTAAAGAATTAAAAGAAAAGAATTTAAAAATTACTTACCTTCTTTGGCCAAATGCTTACCTTGAATCTTTTGCAATGATGTTACCTTGAAGTGAGGCGATCAACGTATAGCCCATAAGAGTTGATTCCTGTCTCCTCCACATTATATCATCAAGACATTGCAAGTATGAAGTGATACAGAATGAAACTCAAAATCCATCATCATGAGCTATTGGTGGCACTCGCAAAGGCAAGGCTCTTAAGATGCTTTAAGACTCACTTGGATAGCAATTGATACCAAAAGAAGAAAAGTAGAGAAGAAGAAGAACATAAAAACAAAGTATATACAAAAGGGAAACTACATATTCGATTTTATAACAATAAGAGAAAAGAAGAAAATCTTACACCGGTGCCACTCTTAGCACAAGCTTCATTCTCATTCTCCTATGAAATTTTGATCTCCTCTGATTTACATAAATTAAAACTGAAAATTACATGAAAAGAAAAACCTACACAATAAAGAATGGAAAAGTGGACTAAATTCTATCTCTGCATGGTCATCCCTTGTACACTCTAAAAATCCAAGTATTTATATGCAAAACCCAACGTAGGAGAGCGTACAAAGATAGGGGGAGTAAACGCTCCCCCTAACTCACTAACAAAGCTGCGTTTCTACAGCTTTTGCCTCGTTTCCATGGCCAGGGTGTGGCCAAGTGGCCACACCCTGTTGGTGATACTCTCTGGCTTCGAGATTTACTTTTATCTTTAGCTGGATTTGTAGTTTAAGTCTGGAATTTTGACGAAATGGCCTTTGATCTTTGGCTTCAACCGATTGATTTGTAGGGATTTGTTCTAACTGGTTTTCAACCGATCTGAACCGACCTGATCTGTCCTGATTTACTGACTTCAAATTAATTCTAATTTAAATCAGAATTTGATGGGCTTTTGGGCTCATTTCTCTCCCTCTCCTTTAGGAATGGGCTTGCAAATAAATTAAACAATAATTAGGAAAAAGTAGAGTTTATTTTAGAATAAGTATGAGAATATGATAATGAATGTGTAATATTAGCGACCGATCAACCAAGCTGATATGCATCGTTAAACAAGCAAGTTCACCTAATTAATCAAGAAAAGAAAAAAAATCAAAAAATAAAAATCCTAATCTAGGGTAAGCCTGGACCTAGATAACTCCTAACTTTAGACTGTCTTTGGGAGGTATATTACCGACCTTAACTACAAGTTAATCGGCAAAGTAGGTGGCATGATCGGTGGGAGGTATCCATCAAAGATGACCCTAATTATGCCAAACCACCAACCTTCAGGGTTTTGCCCCTCAATCGCAAACCTTAGATATCGATTTAACAGGAGTTAATGATTGAGCTTGAACTTGCACACAATACAGAATTTCAGAACTACAAGAATAAAGAGTGCAAGTATTCAATACTACCGCTATAGCAAGTAGCTATGCGGGTCGTGATCCACAAGGAGGGACTAGCGATGGAAGCTTTTTAAGCAAGTTCTCTTTTATGCTACAATTAATGGTTAAAAATTCTTCTTTTAGTTCTTAAAAGAAAAGAGAAAAATGGAGTTAAAGTCAAGTTAGGAATAAAATGGTAGAATGAGAAGATGGAGAAAATAAAAGTGATATACACAAAGAAATTGAAAGAGTGAAAGAGATTTAGGTGATTATGGTGTTGGTGATCTACACTAAAAGTTACAAGAAAAGGAAGAAAAACTAAAACCTAAAAAAATATACTTACCTCTGCGGCGGCTGCTTACCAATTACCCGTAACAATGATGTATCTTTACTTGAAGGCAAGCGAAGCATGGCGGATGAGATCTTACCCATTCCCGATTTACACTATAAAATGAAGGAGCGAGCTATACTACCATAGAAATAGATATCCATCACCATAAGCCATCAACGGTGCTTGCAAGGACAAGACAACTTCGAAGCTATCGGTTTCATTTGGATCCATAAGCACAAAAGAGGAAAGCGAACAAAAACAAGAGTAGAAAAGAAAAGAAAACCTCGATTCGATTCAAATAATAATGGAAGAAAAGATCACTTACACTGGTGTCACCTTCAGTACAAGATTACTCTCATTCCTCCATGAAAGTCTCATCTCCTCTCAGTTACATAAATAAATAAAAATTACATGAAAGAAAAGTAAAAACCTAAGTTACAAACTACAAATTAGTCTAAGTTCTACTCTCTGCTTGGTCCTTTTCCCTTTTGCCTTTGAGGTTGCAGGTATTTATAGGAGAAATGCAGAGGGTAGAGAAGTATGAAGATAAGGGAAGATGGCTATTTCTGAATTTAAGTCCTTTCTTTATCTTCAAACTTGATTTGATGTGGATATTCAGTTCTGATTTACAGCTTATTAGCATATTAATTTCTAAATATAATTATCAAATGACAGAATTAGAAATAATGATCAACTTAAGAGTTGTAGCCCTTTAAGTCATCTTTCTGGATCATCTTGAATCATCAGATTTGAGTTCTTGTAGAGAACGTTATGATTCAAATCTAAAATGTATCCAGCCAGAATCTGAGTCAGAATTGCTTCATCTCATCCATTGATCTTCTCTCTATCCATTTATCCCTTTGGATTTGGACTTTGTATTTGATGTTATCTCAGTTGATCTTTAACTTTAACCACCTGATTCACCAAAAACTGAATTTAATCAACTGGATTTGGTATCATCCTCCTCTAACCAAATAGATCTAGTTAAATCTGAATTTAACTGTATCCTCTTTCTCCTCATGATTATCTTCTACAAAATAGACATTTAAGACAAGGAATTTAGCAGATTTATTACATGAGAAATGTGGAATGTAATAAAGAATAATGCAATAAATGTGTGCAATCAGTTAATTTCGAACAACTTCCTCCTTCAATCAATCTCTTAATGAGCCCGAGTTAACCTAAGATCAACGTCTTATCAATTTTTATTTTAGAGTTAGGGTTGTGAGTGCAACGAAAATGGTTTGTGGGCTAAGGAAGGGTAATGTCGTCCCCATCTTATGTTGTCTATTGATTTTACCCTTAAGATGAATTAGTGCACATGTACAAACAAATAGAAAAAATTCACTCAAAAGCAGTAAATCAGCAAAGTGTGCTTCCAATCTATATGTAATGTGGATGTACCTTGTCGCCAGAACTCTTCAACAAAAATTAAAGAAATTTAAATGGACACGTGCCTATGATGCAAGAGTCTAATTTTTTTTAATTAATCAGCTAATAGGTTACTGTTAATTAGTTAGTAGTATGCAGGGTGATCACAGAGAAAAATTATCAAGTAGTAAATAGAACTTTATAATTTGCAGCAACCTGTAAAAAATCAATTAGTAGTGATCTACTAATGTCACGAAAGCGCTGCACTTGTCGCGTTTGTGCAGCTATTTAGTAGGCTCTGTTGCTCTGCCTTCTAGTGCAGAGGCATGAGTAGCTGTATGTCCTTAGCTACATCTAGTTTTCCTGTTATCAGATCCTGCAAACGGAAACAAAAAATAATTAGTTTTGAAGAATATCGTACCGCTTTCTTCCCGGCAATGGTGCCAAAATTTTGATTGGGAAGGAAAAATTGATTGAAAATAAAGAAAAAGTTAAAGTTAGAAAGCAATTAATCTCTTCTCAAAGTAACCACGTAGCAAGGGCTAGACGAGTCGATCCACAGGAAAGGATGCGATGGAAGTTTTTCGGAATGAATTCTCTAACAAATAGCTTGAAAAAAAAGAATTGTGATTGTAAGCAAAGGTTTTAAATACAAAGAATAGGTATAGCCAACTAATCATGCACCATAACCAAACACTAGTATATCAAGAATGAATATCATGTTGAACATATAAAGATTAATCCTAGATTGTTGCATCAAATCCGAGAAAGTAAAGTAAGAAAGAAAGTAAACCCTGATTATAATACACTAGATAAAATTAAGCATTAGTTTATCAAAGTCTCAAAGTATAGCATAAGAAAAGTTGTTTTAACTTAACATTAAGTCATCAGAGTATCTAAGTATAAAGCAAGAATAATAATTAAATAGTATACCCTAAAGCTAGTTTAACTCAATTCATGACTAATCTTCAAGAATTATTTACTTACCCTTGGGTTTCTAATATGCATAGAGTTCAATTTATTTTTATAGATCTAGGTTTTAGTTGGTTGAGATATTAGCAAGCTACTAAAGAATTAGTTACACATATTCATGGTGAAATTAAGTATGGTATTTAAAGATTGGATAAAAGAGATGATACTGAAATAAAAGAAACACAAATTAAAATAGCAAAGAGATTGAAAGAAAATAATAATCTTTTATTGAATCTATCACCAACTCAGTGCAAAGCCTTCTCCTTTTTTCAACTCTTCTTTAAAATAAAAACTAGAAAAATACAAGTAAATTCGGAAAGAAAGAGGATCTAAAGAAAATCCTAGGCTTAAGCTTATGAGATCTACCCTTTCACTGTTGATCTGCAGGGTAGTTATAGAAAATTTGGGATGTAGAGTTTCATATGAAGACTGTACCTCAACGGCCACACTAGCCGCCACCAGAATGCCGTGTTTCCACCACATTTGTCGCGTTTTTACCACATTTAAGTGGAGTCTGGTCACGCGCTTTGGCGCATGGTTTCCTCTGGTCCATCCATCTGATGATATACTATCAGAATCTTTAGTTGATATCTGAATTTTGAAATACAATGATCTTCTAGATAACTTGGAGATCAAGTTATTTTTAATTCCGAGTTAAATTCAGATTTTCTTCCCTTTATCTTCATCTTGTAGTGCAAGCAACCATATTTAAATAGAAGTCCAACTCTATCTTTAATTGGGATAAGGATTCATCTTATTCTATCCTTCTCCTCATTTCGATGTTAAATCAAATTAATTGAAACACAAATTTAAATGAGATAGAAAAGATGCTTCTTTTATCTTCCCAATTAATCTTTATTTTCATAATTCTTGTGGGCTATTGGGCTTCTTTTGGGCTTTCTATTAGATTATAGAGGCCTCCACATCATTAAATAACAAATGAATTAAATAGTAACGTCTAATAAAAATTAAGCATGACAAATGTGAATAATAATATACATTATTGATGACAAATCAATAAAATTAGGGTATCGTGTAACTTAGGGCTAACGAGTCGTGTCCACGAGGAGAGATGTGATGCAAGCATTCTGGTATTTTAAAAAAGACAAGTTTTAGTGTTAGTATTTTTTACATGAAAAGGAGATGGAGAGTAGAAAAGTGATTCAAAAAAAAATTGAAGATTAGAATAGATTTGAAAAAGTGATTTTTGATGAAGACTTTGAGAGTGATGTTGTTTGTATTTAATAAAGAGAAATCTAGGCTCATTAATCTTTACTCAACTCTAAATTTTCTTTTGAAAGTTTAAGTGCCTCAATGAGATCATAAATTTAGTCTTATATTCAAGAGAGATCAAGTAAAACACATAAGATGATTTTTAGAAATTAAACTTCAGTTTTGAAATTGTTCTTTGAGTTAAATGTTAAACCATCAAAGCAATAAAGCATGCATGGAATAAAAACAAGTTGTTTAAAGATTAACTTCAAAAGTAAGTCCAAAAACCAATTCTATCCTTATATGCCTTCAAGAACACTCGCAAGAAGTTAGGCTTAAAGTTAGGCATTCAAATAATTCAACTGGGTCTTTTCATGAAAATCGATCAAGATTAAAACTAGAGAGGAGAGATCAATGAGCTCAGAAAAAGAGATTTAGCTACTCATTATGAAGAAAGAACAAATAATAGAATGAATTAAAAGCATATACATACAGTAAGATTGAGTAGAGTTAAATGAATCGAATCTCCTTTGATTATCACTTCAACGGTAAATTACACACTCTTTTCTTCTCTCTGACTTGTTGCTAGACTGAACAATAAAATAAAAATTGAGATACAACTTCTCATAAACTATTTAATAATGATCCTAAACCTTAAAAATAAAGAAAGAAATTAATCCTAGTTTTTGTCCCTTCTCTTCACGAATTCTCAGTGTATAGGAAAAAACCAAAAGGGGGAGGCGTGAGCAGATAGGGGGAGCAAAAGCTCCCCCTTATTCAGTTACTTGGCCGCCACCACAGATCCACGGCCTGGATGTGCCCAACTGGCCACATCCCAGGGAAGATCTTAAGGATTTTGTCTTTTTTCCTTTTATCCTAAAGGATTTGTCGTTTGATCTTTTGATTTTGACGATTCTTCTTTTGATCCTCGACTTTAACCAACTTGATTTGTAAAGATCTGACTTAACTGATTTTTTAACTGGTTTTATCTTCTCTGATTTTCCCTGATCTTTGATTTGAAATAATTCTAAATTAAATCAAAATTTAGATGGGCTTCTTTTCTCTTCCTTCTCCTTGGTAAAGGCTTGCAAATTATTAGACAAAAGATAATTAAAAATAGAGTTTATTGTAACATAGATATAGAAAATATGACTACAATTATGCAATATCAGTGACTGATCAATAGGTGATATGCTAATCGAATGCCAAAATAAAAACTTTTACACTAACTTAAACTAATACACAATAGATAATTAAATAGTGAAACCGGATTCCCAGTGAAGGGCTCTAAAACTTCTTCTCAAGATTCTTCTTAATTAAGAGTTGAGGTGCTTCAATAGCTCTCTTAATTCAAACAAGGGTATGCACAATAGACTCTATCAGGCATGTATATCAATTAAGCACAATTAATATCAAGCATATAAATATATAAACATTGTGAGCATGCAAGATATATAACATAAGTGAGTAGAGAGAGAAAGATAAGAAATCACAAACATAAGGGAATTTTTTCGAGGTTCGAGTCACTTGCTTTACATCCCCGCCTTCACCGCAATGAAGAATTTCTACTATAATCGATCCTGCAAGATCATTTGATGCCACAACATCTACAAGTCTCCTCAAGAACTCTCAGACCCGCAAGTCTCTCACTTGTTCCCACAAGAACAACAACATACGCGGACCCACAAGATCGCCGAGGCCACAACCTCCAACCCCTCAAATACAAGGTAGAACACTTGTTGATCAACTTTTGATAACAAACAAAACTCTTCTCACAAACAAGGATCCTATGGGATAGATTTAGTAATGAAAGGCTCAAGATTATATGAGAAAGCTAGATAGATTTGAAAGTGAAAAGCTAAAGAAATTTATTTTGAAACCTCAAGAGAAGCACTCTTGAAAACTTTCTTTTGATATGAAAATGAAGCGCTAAAACTTGTTGAAAAACTCTCTTAAATATAGGCATAAAAGCACTAGAAAATGGCTGTGTAAAATCTTATGAAAATCTGGCCAAAAATCCATATATAAGCCAAGCCAAAAGATAGCCGTTTAGGTCTAATCACATGCCAAATCATCTTGTCGGTCGACCGAGCAGTTGACCGCCAATGGTAAAAAAATATGACTGTTGGGGTTGCCAGTCGATCTGTGTACTAAACATCCAAAAAGTAATGGTCTCTGGAGGTCGATCGACCAATCGATCAGAAACAACCAGAGAGCACTAAGTCTCCATCGGTCCATTGGTCAGTTGACTGGCATGCACAACCCTTAGGCATTTGCATATCCAATCGACAGTGTAGTCGACCAGGCTCAGCCCTAAAACTATATATATTGTATTTTGGAACATCTTTTTAAAACTAATTCAAATACTCATGACATTATTTTCATGAGATATTTTGAGTTTATAGATTTCGAGTGTCAATTCTTGTGTTTTTAGCATGCTTCATGGACTCATATGATTTGATTTCATGTTTGAACGATCTTTAACTAGTTTTTCAAAAATTACTTTTAACTAGTTATGTATTCTTCATTTGGTAGTGTTTTCAATGCTAAAATATTTTCAAACACCTATTTTTGAAAACCCCTACCAACCCCTTTAAGGGCGGACGGATGGGCGACCATGCCTTGTATGCTCAATTTAAATATCTGTTATCATGTGTATGAAAAGGGTGGATTTTTATGAGTTATACACTAAATTCACATCATAGTTTCAATTGGTATCACAATTGACATATTTTATGTACTCATATTTTGTTTTCTATATATATATGCTTTAAATTTCAAATAATATCAATTTCTATTAGTATTTTCATTTTCATACATATATATGATTTGTTTTATAAGATATTTACATGTTCAAAGTATAAAGTATGTTTATGCTAAGCTTAATTCAAATCTTAATTTTAAATTGGTATCTCAACTGATATTTTAACAAGCTTATGCATTATTTTCATTTGGTGATTTTATTGATATCAAAATTTACAATATATTTCAATATACTTTAATTGGTATCAATATGTTTCAATTTTCAATTGGGTTTAAATTTCATTTGGTATTAATATGTTTTACCTATTTGGTATCAAAATTTACCATATATTTTAATTGGTATGTGTTTTAAAATATTTTCTTTCATTGATATAAAAAAATGTACAAGTGATTTCAAAAATGTACAAGTGTTTCAAAATATTTTTTTCACAAATTTCCTATTTCGTATGATATCAAAAATCTTGTGATATCTTAAATTGATATATTGATTTAAGAAATTTAAATTTGTATTGTTTAGTTACAATTGGTACCTTAAAATTTTGTTTATTTACAAAGGTATCTCAAAATGTGTTTGATTACCTTGAGTAAATTTTAAAATTTGTTTAAGTAATTATGAAAATTTTGAATTGAAAATGTTTTGATATGTATTGCCTATATACGAGGAGAGCTTAACATCTCTTCTGCATATAGATTCATGTTGAGTGCATCTTATATTTAGGAGCTCAACAACTCTTCTTTATGCGATACACGTGTATAGGGGGAGCTTCACATCTCCTCTTATGCATTGCATATTATGCGTTATGTGAGTTAGGACTTGTCATCCCTTCTTCATGTAATGCATGTATGTAGGAGAGCTAACTTTACGTCTCTCTCTTCATGAATGTATATCGCATATATCTCTTTAATGGTTGATTTGATTTCACCCCTTTGTTGATTTTTCTTTCGGACAAAAAGGGACGGAACATTTTTTTTGTTTACTTTAACCCCTTTATTGATGTTTGACAAAAAGAGGGAGAAGTATTTTAGTATATATGCATATTTTTCCTTGCTTTATACATAAAGGGGGAGAAGAATTTTTTTTTATGCATATTGTTTTGTTTTGCAAAAAGAGAGAGAAGAATTTGATGAGTTTTGGCATGTTTATCTCCTTATGTTTGCATATATGTTTGTTTATTTTACGAGCTTTAATTTTGTTTATTGTTATGCATGCGTTAAGGGGGAGCTTCTTTGAAGCTTTACTTTAATCCATGCATATATAACTCCATGAGTTTTGTCATCATCAAAAAGGGGGAGATTGTTGGCCTAAAGGCCCATCACTTTAGTTTTGATGATGATTAACTCATGTAGTTATAATACTAATGATCTTGTGTTTGTTAGTCTCAGATTTATAATTAAGATCTTAGTAGGTGTGTAGCTTCAACAAAGGATTTAAAGTCAAGTTTTGAAGCTAGCACGTGTTGATTCAAGAGCTTGTGCATCAAGACCACATCAAGTACTCAAGAGGAGTCTAGCTCTTTAGATTAAAGTTTGGACCAAGTCAAGAGGAGAAGAAGACTTCAAGTGAAGACTATCAAGAGAAACTTGTGTCTAGATTTGTTTTTGTTAAGATTTTATTTTTAGATAAAATGTAAAGGATAGAATAGTTGGTGGATTGCTCAAGTATCATATACACTCACACACAAAATTTAGATGAGTTTTTATAAAAGAATTTTCATTTTGAAAAAAATACTAAAGAGTTTTCATTTTGAAAAAATACTGGTTTGGTTTTTGAACTCCAAGTATACATGTGTTTTAACCAGAACAATTTTAGTGTTTAATTGTCAAAAATATAGATATTTCATCATATATGTGTAGTGGATCATATCCATTTACACTAAGCTTTAAAAGTGTTTAAAATATCTTGTTTTTGTATTTGGAGAAGTTTTGAAAAAATCTATTTAGAAAAATACAGATTTTGTTTTAAGCCAAAATTGTTTTAAGCCAAATTTCTAAGTTACAAAAATAGTTCAAAATGTTTGTAACATATTTTGATTTTTACTCAAACATGTTTGTATATCAAAGTATTATACTGAACTTATTTTTGTAGATTTTTAGAGAATTTATGGGCTTTTATTGAAGGAAAAATACCAAGTTTTTCATCCTTAAAAAGATACTGTTTTGGCTTCTGCCGGTCGACCGCACGGTCGACCGAGCCAGGAGTCGGTTGACCGACGTGCATAAACGTGTACGCCTTGTTTGGCTGGAGGGCTGGTCGACCGACCCGGTTGACCGCTAGAGACTTCTGCTCTCCGAAAATGGCCCCGATCGACCGGTGGAGAGCTCTGCTTTCTGTATCCTGGCCACGGTCGACCAGCCGAACGATCGCTGGCTTAACGGTCAGAAATCTGACCGTTGGCCGGTCGATCGGGCGGTCGACCGACAGTAGTCTGGACTGCTGATTGGACCCCAACGGCTAGTTTTTCTTGGCCTATAAAAGGGGGCTCCCATGGATTGTTTTCTACAAGATTTCACGTGGGTTTTTGAGATAATTTTTTCTACTCTATTAATTGTTTATCTTCACTTGTTCTAGAGCTAAATACTTCCATTCAAAAGGAAAGTTTATCTAGAGTTTTTCAAAAGTGATTTCTTGTGTTTTCACCATAATTTCAATCCTAGTTTTTCTCACACATACTTGAGCTTTCCATTGATATATCTATCCTATAGGAGAGTTGTTGTGAGAGTGATTTTAGGTGATCAAAGTGTTGTGATCACCAAAGTACCGATCTTTGATTTGAGGAGGCAGACTTGCAAGTTCGTGGTGTTCCGAGTTCTGGTGAGAGCTCATTGTAGAGGTGCGACCTCGGCAAGCTAGTGTGCTTGCGGTGTGTAGTTCTTGCAGGAACCAGTGAAGGGACAAGATAGTCCAAAGGAATCTTAGTGTGAACTCACTTGTAGGTGTTGCGGCAGTAAGTGATCCGGTGGGATCAGTTTATAGTGAAAATCCTTCATAGTGTTGAAGGCAGGGACGTAGAGTAAGTGTGCTCGAACCTCGAAACAATTCTCCCTTGTTTGCGATTGCTCTCTCTATCTCTCACTTGTCTATATATCTTACATTCTTATATTGCTTTCATCTTTATATGCTTGATATATATTTGTGCTTAAATTGATATATGTTGAGATTGTTTGCTCACACTTGTATTTAACCAAGAGAGCCAAACCGGCACCTCAACTCTTATCTAGAGGAATCTTGAGGAGTTAATTCAGAGCCCTTCACGGAGAATTCGGCTGCACTCTTAGGTTATACTAGGTGTGTTGTGTTTAAGAATTTTAGTTTGCATAAATAGTTTTTATTCCGCATTAATTCACCATTAGATTAGCTAGTCACCTATTCACCCCACTTTAGGTGATTTCACTGCCTTCTTGGGCAGAGCAGCAATATGTCTACTGCAGCTTTTAGATTCTTAAAATCTGCACCTGCACACAAAAATGGAGAAGAAAAAAATGAACCATTTAGTAAAAATAAAAGAAATACCATCCCTCCTTGGAAGCGGCGCTAAATTTTGATTGAGGTGAAACCTGTACAGAAAAATAAAGTTTAGAAATAATAAATTAAGATTGTGTGGTTCCTCAGTACTACTGCTATAGCAAGTGGCTATGCGGGTCTTGATCCACAAGGAGGGATGAGATAAAAGCGTTTCAATATTCTTATTATATTATTAAAATCGGTTAAAATATTTTTTTCTTTGTTTCAAAAAAGAAAATAAAAGACTATGTTAAGTTATAAGAGGAGTAGAAAGAAGAAGAAATTAAAAAAAAGTATTTGTGTTGGTTTTTATAGTTATTTTTAAACTAAGAATTAAAAAAAAGAAAGAACATAAAAGTGTACTCACCTCTTTGGCTAATTACTTTATCTCTGATTGTTGGCGATGGTTTACATTGAGTCGGAGATGATCAGTGCATAGCCCATAACAATGGATTTGGTTCCCGTTCACATTATATCATCAAAAGTTCGAAGAGCAAGTATGAAATGATATAGACTTTAAAAGAAAGAATCCATCATCATGAGCTATTGATGGCACTCGCAATGGCTAGACTATTCCGATGCTTTTAGATTTATATTGATTTAGAAATCAAACACAAAAGGGCAAATACCGAAAGAAAGAAGAAATAACATAATAACAAGCCTTGATTAAATCGAGAAATGATAAAAGAAAGGAGTAAGATTATATTAGTGTCACTCTCAATACAATTTTTCCTCTCTTACTCTCATGAATCTCTCTCTACTCTTAACTATGAAAGAAACAGAAAATTACATTAAAAAAAGAAAAAAAAATTAAAATCTAAACTAAACTAAGAGTAAGATTCTAGCCTCGACTCTCCGCTCTTTGCCTTTTGCATTTAGTGATATTTATAGGAGAAATGGATTGCCCAAAGGGGGATGAAAGAATGAGCTCAAATCGCTGGCCCAACGGCCAACCTGAACTTGTTCTGTTGCCCTTTGATCTCTAATAAAATTTGCCTCTGGACTTCTGAATTTGGGATTATCTTCGTTGATTTCTCAAGTTACGATAATAAATTCAAATAAATCAGGTTTAATTGAAATAGATTTGGGATTATCCTCTCCTTTTCCATTAATCATCACCTGCACAACATAAATAACAAATAGGTTAAATAGAAGATTTTTATTATAAGATAAATGTGAGAATATAGTAATAAATATGCAATATTAGTGAATGATCACTTGCCTCTGGCGGTAGCAGTGGTAATGGCCTGAGAGGCACTCTTCTTTGGAGGAGTCATTTCTGATGTTGGGAAGACTTTTTGAGGAGGATTTAAGTAAGGCTTGAGGATGGGAAAACTTTAAGGGTTGACGTAAAACTCTCAATAAAAGCACCAAAATGTAAAGCTAAATTCTTCGGAAGAATTTATCTAAATTCAATTTGTAAACGGGAAAATAGAGCAAAGCAAATATCAGAGAATTTACATGAAAATTCGCAGAGGAGAAAAACACGATGAAAAGAGAGAGATTTCATTAAATCAAAGAGATTACAAGAGGTTCGCAGCACCCTATTACAAATTCAATTTCCTAGGGTTCGATCTTTTGCTAAAGAAAAAGAGATCGTCTTTTATAGCTGAGGGATAATGAGCTGAGTCATGGGCTCTGGGATTTTCGCCTCTGGATCTGACCACGATCGTAACTGCATGTAATGCTCCAACTGTAATTGGTTTGAGTAGCACGTGGTTATCAGTGACGTGCTGACTGGTGAAGATTAAGATCTAGATCCAATTCCCTATGTGTCTAGTATTTGTAACCGCTCTGACAGCTAGGTAGTCGGGCGAGATTTGTTAGATGAGACTTGAATTTGTGATCTCATGATCTGTTAGTCACGTCAGGTGTCGCAAACTCGCAAAGAGGGTCATAATTTTGCCACTACTGCTATGCATTAATAATTAAATTTCATCTTCAACATATTAGTAAAGCAATTTAGATTTATTGTGAAATGTGTTTCATTTTAGATTTATAATAATTTCATTTTCATATGTACACACAGTCATTTTAGACATCTTAAACATTTTGTTTATGAATCCTAAAAAATTAGCGAACGAGCTATTTACAGAGTTGAATGGATTGTTTATTTACTAAAGTTTGATACTCTGCATAGGAAGAAAAGTTTGTAACATGGAAAACCTTTCCACATATATTTTGGGCTTAAAAGTTTCAGCAATATTATACTCTACAAATGTAAAGTAGGTTTTCTTGCAAATTTTTGTCTTTTTCCTTGTTTCTAATTTTTTTCCTATTAGCTTATTATAAGCGTATTTAGCCTTTTCTATAGCTTTTACAAGAAATATAAAGAGCACATCCTTTAAAAAGAAATACAAATTTAGTGATAAGAAAATATATGTTAAGTCATTCAATAGGTCTTTTAAGAAAGTATTTGATGCATTTCACTTGTATAGGAGATATTATATAATTGTATCTTGGCATTAATTATTTTGATTAACTCAGGGAGTTCTAGAGGAGGAAAAAGTGGATGCATTTGATTTACCAGTATATGCACCTGCTATGGAGGAAGTGAAGGCACTAGTTCTGAACGAGGGATCCTTTGAACTTCATCAAGTACATACTTTCGAGTTGAACTGGGATCCTTATGATGATTATGACAATAATTTTGTTGCAGATTACTTTAGAAGTGGAGAAAATACAGCAAAAATTATTAGAGCCGTTGTGGAACCCATGCTTGCAAGCTACTTCGGTGATGCAATAATGGATAGTTTATTTTCAAGATATGTCATGAATGTTGCACAACATCTTAAGGAACAAAAAACTAAGCATGTTACTTTCACCATAGCTCTTAAAAAGAGAGAATGATCAAGAATGGAGATTCGAAGTGGAAGTTATCTCAAGTCGACGTGATCTGCACTGAAAGCATATCAAGCCTATGAAATCTAAAATAAATAGATGATGTTTGTGTAATGTAATTTTATAATGAAAGACTCTTTTCCCTAATATAACAAAAAATTTCTTTTTTCTCCTAGACTATTCAACAAACCAAGAATTACTTTACTATTGTTTCACAAGGAAATTAAATTGCTAAATACATATCTTTCGAATTTAAGCGAACCGAATGGCCTGTACTTATAGGTTTCTTATATTATTCGGACATTGACTCTTAATTAAATAACTTTTGTTATCACTGTGTAAACTAATTTTGTTAAGAGTTTATATGTTTATTTATCTCAAAGTGTTCTAAATTAGCCAATTCATGAAAACATCAAGTACCAAAGGTCAAAGATCAAAGAAGAATCGGGAATTAATTAGATTAAATCTAGGAGGAACAATAATGTCATTCAAACATGCTAAATAAAGAGAGCATCCAATTTTATTGGGTTGTACGTCCAATTTGTTTTGATGAGTTGTTTGTCTTACAAATGTGGTTGGGATTTTGATTAACAATGAGGGACTATGACCCTTGAGCCTTTCCTTGTGTATCGAGCGCATGCAAGATTACATAAACGTGCAAGAAAAAACACAATGTTGGAATTTGCAAACTAAGCTTGTATCCATGGGGGGGAGCTAGAGAGAGATATCATTATTAATCTTGAGGACAAGAAAGTAATCATGAAGATCAAATCCAAAGGTGAAGGCAACTCCATTCAATCTGGGGTGTTTGCTCCAATTTTGTTGGTGCAAGTGCCCCTGGATTGTACAATAGGCGTGATGCATATGCATACGTATGGTGAGACTGTAGTGATTTTGGGAGACGCCTTTATGATTGGATCGACTGGAGCGGTGTAGCGAAAACTAACTATAGTATCTACTAAAGTAACGTGACGAAGAGAAGATGAAGATATTCCAAAGTAGATAGAAAGCCAACACATAATATGACATGGTTCCACTAATCAAACAGATCGTGTGTATGTTCACGGGATAAGGGGAAAACTTTATTAAAACTTTAGAGAAATACAATAAAAATTATTTATACCTCAAGCTGAGAAGCTTACAAGCCCTTGATGGTCGCCAAGAACAACGAACCTTTGTGGCTAAGTTTCTCTCACTAATCTCTCACCTAAATGAATTACACTCTTAGGAATTACAAATTCATGGGATTACATTGAAGGTCACTCTCCAGGGGTTGTTTATAAATCATAGAACTCTCTAATTCAAAACAAACTTCATCAATATGAACAATCACTATCTCAGAATAAAAAAAACCCGAATCCAACTCAAATCTGGAAACAGATCTAGAAAAGAAAATTGTCAGACATGACATTAGTCGACTAGACCAGGGTATTAATCGATTAATACCATGTATTAGTCGACTAAGCTCAAATACTAGTCGACTACTCTAACAAGATTCTGAACCCCAACTCTCTTTTGGTCTATCTAGTCGACTATACAATGTATTAGTCGACTATACCCAGTATTAGTCGACTGGTAATGTGCACAACTTCCTTGTGCACGTCCGTGTTTTGATCTCTGAAACTTCGTCTACCTTCACAATGTATTCCAATCACAAATTCTAAAATTCTCCTCCTTGACTCGAATACGTCCAAGTCCGAGTATAGCTACCATGCTCCATGTGCTCGCATTCACGCACAATTGAACAAAACATGACTTCATCTCCATCTTACTCCCTCTTCTATATAACCTCCTCATGGGGTTCACAACTTGATTTGGTCGAATAAGTTTAGACCCAACCTGAACTTTATCACCCAATGATCTCCTTGATCAACACAGAATTTATGAGAATTTTCTCCACTATAGATGTAATAATCTGGACTACCTTGTTGCGGCCTAGTCCCAATCTCTCTTCGAGATACAATTGAAATCCGAACTCGAAACCATCATAGTCCCTGATTGTTCCACAGCTGCCGCTTTTGAAGCCGATTATAACTGCAATCCACCAACTGTAACTTTCAA
The DNA here is from genome assembly GCA_038442645.1 of Agave tequilana. NCBI lineage: Eukaryota > Viridiplantae > Streptophyta > Magnoliopsida > Asparagales > Asparagaceae > Agave > Agave tequilana. Next base: position 9,657 of record JAVJIF010016003.1, on the reverse strand, counting down.
ATTTCATAACATATATACATTGCCAACATGTTCAGCTTGAAACTTCACATGGGCCTCTTTGGAGATATTCATAAGCTCACCTTCAGAACTGAAATTGAACCCTTTTTCTTGTAGGGCTCCAAGAGATATGAGATTGTACCTTATTCCAAGAACATGACGAATGCCTTGATGAGTAGTGATGCATCCATCATGAGATCAAAACTGAATTGTTCTTTCATCATCACCTTGATTGTAGCAGAATTCCCAATAAAGACTTCTCTTTGAACTGAAGTGTATGAGGAGAACATCTTTCTATTAAAACTGATGTGCTATTAAGCTGGTAGAAAGAGCGGGGGGTTAGGAGGTAACGGCGCTGGGGCTGTGGGGGGCAGCTTTGGGGCGGATTTCATGTGAGATCGAGAGAGGAGAGATGCTGTGAGAAAGAGAGAGCTGCTAGGCACGGGTTGAGATGGGTGGCGCTGGAAGCGATCGAGTGAGGAAATCATTCTCATGAGAGAGAGATAAAGGGGCAGCTGAATGTTAATACATCTATTCATTTTCACAAGCAAGGATTTTTTTTGTAAAGTTACCGCAGATCCCATCTCAGCCATGTCAGCCCTGATCCGCAGCTAAAATTTAGCCACGTCACCGCTAGCTGAGAGAGCTTCTCAGCTGTCGACTAAGATACATATACCTCTCTCTCTCTCTCTCTCTCTCTCTATATATATATATATATATATATATATATATATATATATATATGCACATATACATGTGTTATATTTTTATTTGGAGATAGACTTTAGTTAGTTTTTGTTAGCATGTTACATCGAGGGGAGTACTCTCGTGTTATATGTTTATTTGATTAACGTTGAGAAGAAATTATATGAAGGAATTTGAAATTATAAGTGGACGAGGTCAAACTGAACTGGTATTAAATATTGCGTGAGAAGTTTTATATTGATAAGTAGGCTAATGTTAGCTGATATGAGTTAACCTATTGGGATATAATCTATATTTCAGAGGAGATGCTGCTGAAATTTTTGAAGATTATCTGAATAATTAAGTGTAAATGTTTACAATTATTGTAATTGAGGTGATTAAACTCTGACGGTTACATTAAATACCAGTCTACTTTGTGTCTAAGTGATTAGTACACAATATTGCATATTTTACATCATAATCCCCATGCATATTACAAATAAATATGTGATTTTTACTCTTCTTCTCTATATATTTGCAGGTACACATTTAAAGGAGAGATAGCCAATTAATCACCTTAATTAGCAATAATTAAGTGATTAATCCAAGATTAAAGATAAGCCAAGATTTCAAATCAAATCCAGAGAGATCTGCGCGCAACAAACGAAGATTCTAGAATGTCCACGTGGCCAAACAAACTCTCAACAACCCGCAACAGAAATCCGTTGCTGAACGGATTCAGTTAGGCTGCGGGGGCGCGGCATGGGCGCGGCAGATCTAGGTCGTTATGACCTCGGATTTTGCGCCAACAAACTTGGCTCTCGAAGGTTCTCTCCCATGCTATAAATACTCCACCTTCACCTGCGAGCTGAGACGGAACAGAGAAGAGAGAGAGATTAGTGTAAAGCTTGTAATTTTGTTAGTTTTTTCTAGGATTTTTGTAGCTCTCAATGATCTTCCTCTCCCTAGAAATTCTGTAAAGAGAGAGTTTGTAAGAGAGAGAAAGCTTGTATTCATCAAGGAGTGACAACTTGAAGCAATCAAGGATTGATCCATTCTCTTCTCTCTACTCTTGCATTTTCTAGTTTCCTTATTTTCTTTATTTGCTTTCTTTACTTTGTTGCAATTTAATCCATGCTTAGTTTTTCTTTTGTAATGGTGTGTAGCTAATTCTTTCTCCATGAACTAGCTAACCACTAACCTTGCTAACTTCTAACTCATGGGTGATTGCTTTATTTCATCTTGCAAGTTGTATGGTCTTCTCTTCTCCGATGGGTTTCTTTTCATTTCTTGGCAAGATCTTGTTGTAATTCTCCATATGATTCATGTGTGCCTCATTTAGAGCCTAGTCTTTGAACTAGTGCCTTGATGGAACATGGAGATGGATCACCAATATGCTATTTGATGTACAACTTCTTTATGTCCATTAATGAATGTTGTATGTTCTTCATTTTCATCCCTTGAGTGTAGCTCTTTTGATTCATTATTGAAAGTCTATCTTGTAGGCCTATGACCATCTATGGAGGCTACAAGACAAGTCCAAGAATGAGTTCCCGTCATCCAAGTGAGAAAGTAATTAGATCAACACGCAAGACATATCCATGCCGATGAATCAACATGAGGCACGCATCACTATCACGGAGTTTAGTAAGTCTTTAGCAAGGTAGTAAGGTTAGCTAGTCATGGTTTTCTTTCATTCAAAGTTTTCTTCAAAGTTTTCTTTTCTTTCTAGTTTTAGTCCAAAGCCAAATCTTGTTTTGTTTTCTTTTGATTTCCACCATGAACATATCCATCCTTTCTTTAGTTTGTTTTTCCATTTTGTTTTTATTCTTTTAAAAGCAAAGAAGAATTCTCGTTTCCTAACTTCACTACCACTCGTAAAGCTTCCATCGCGAGCTCTCCCTGAGATCCGACTCGGTATAGCCCTATGCTATAGCGGAGACAAGAAAGGGTACATCAAATACATTTGCTTCATAATACGTATACCTTCTTCATCTAATCAATTTTTGGCGCCGTTGCCGGGGAGAGCAACGTTTTTAAGTTAAAGTGAAGTACTAAACGAATCTTCTTCTCTGTTTGCAGGTTACAGGTGAAGAAACAGAAAATCTTGCATTGCAGAAACATATAAGCGGACCTGGGCCTCTGCTCTCGAAAGCAGAGACCAGGATCCCTCTGACTTGCCGCGTTCTGCCGCGCGGGCGCGGCAAGGAGGAGTTGACTTCTAACCATTTTTCTGCAGGGTCTCTTGCTCTGCAAAATACAGCTTCTGCAATACTTAAATTCTTGTTTGCTTCACCATATACCTGCTAATTTAATCAACAGTAAAAAAATTGGTTGTAATTGTTAAAAATTGTTTAGACATTTACATTTCTAGGCACGTGTCTTTTCAATTCTTTACTTTTACTGTTGAAGAGTGCTGGAGGCAAGGTACGTTTCGCATTGCATTTAGACTAGGACAAACTCTTTGCTTGATTTTCATGCTTTGAGTGAATCTTAGTTATATCTCTTGTACACTTGCACCAATTCAATTTTAAGGGCATTACCGATAAATAAGATAAGGTGGGGAGTTCATTACCCTTTCTTTAGCCCACAAACCACCATCCCAGTACTCACAATCCAAGCTTGTAAATAAAATTTGAATAGACGTTGGCCCTAGGGACATCTCGGACTCATTAGGAGATTTTCCTAAGGGGGAAAGTGTTGGAAATTGACTTCTGTAAAATCAGTGTCTAGGAAAGGGGTTGAGGGCCGAAAGCCCGAAGGTTGCTGGTTACTTAATTAAGGAACGTCTTCGGACGGAAAACCTCCCACCAACCTTACCCTTCCCTGGCTGATTTGCTTATAGTCAAAGTCTACACTAAACCTCCTGTGGACGATCTAAAGTTAGGAGTCGTCTAGGTCCAGGATCCTTAGATAGCTGGGATTGATTTTTCTTTTATTGTTTGTTATTTTTATTTTTCTTTTTCGCTGGTGTGATCGGTGCACGTTGTTTGTGACTTTATATGTAAGAGTGGTTCTGTAATTCCAATTCAGCAAGACTTGCTAGACTTTCTACACTTACACAACCACTTGACACCATGACCAACAACGTCTCACTTCAAGATCAATTTTATCCGATTCGCACCTCCATTCCATCTTGCATTCTTCTCCCCGAGCCTAATGCAAATCACTTCGAGCTGAAACCGCAATTTATTAATACACTTCCCCATTTCCATGGTCTAGAGTCTGAGGACGCATACCTCTTTATTCGTGAGTTTGAAGAGGTATGCCAAATGATGAGAATTTCCCAACTGTCTGAGGATGCTGTTAGGTTGCGGTTCATACCGTTTGCACTTAAGGATTTAGCTAAGAAATGGCTTTATAATCTTCCAGTCAGTTCCATATCTTTATGGGAGGATTTTGTTAAAGTTTTTCTTAAGAAATTCTATCCTATCCACAAAACAGCCCTCATGAGAAAGAACATAATGCAATTCAAGCAGGAACCAAATGAACCTTTCTGGAAGTATCTTGAGCGTTTCAAAGACCTTCTTGCCCTGTGTCCCCATCACGGCATAGAGAAATGGCGTCTATGCCAGATTATCTATGATGGATTAGATTACCAAACAAAAACCCTTTTAGAATCCATGTGCCAGGGGGAATTTTTGAAGAAAGATGAACATCAGGGGTGGGATCTCTTTGAAACCCTAGATGAGAAAACCATTCAGTGGGAGTCATGCCCTGATAAACCGACTCCCACCACTTCCAGAACTGGTACACACTCCAAAGAATCCTCTATAGCTGCAGAAACCAAGATCACACAATTAATGAAGAGGATAGAACTGCTTGAGTCAAAAGGGAATTCTGTGGTCAACCAGGTCAACCCATTGCCTTTAATTAAACCGGGTTGCACCAACTGTCATGACCTTAGCCATGTATTTGAGGAGTGTCCATTATATCAGCCCCAATCATTTCAGGAGAACATGAATGCAGCTTTTACCAGACCCCCATACTCCAACACTTACAAGTCAGGATGGCAGAACCATCCAAATTTTCCATGGAGTCAGTCTGGTCCTGAGCATCATAGGCCACCATTTCCACATCCTTATAATGCTCAGTTTCACCCATCAAGTTTCGATCAAGATTCACTGTATGTTCATCCATCTCAAAGTCCACCACAGTCATATCAGTCTTATCATATGCCACCATCATATGACCAATCACAATTCCAATCTCCATATTTTCAACATCCACCCCAGCATAATTCTGAGATATCTGAGTTGAAAAAAATGCTAGAAACCTTTACAAAGAACCAGGAGCAGGAGTTGAATAAAATAAAGGTCCAAATTGGTCAATTGGCTGAGAATCAAAAAAGTTTTTTCCCAAACCAGCCATTGCCAAATCCCAAACACCACTTCTCTTTGAATAAAGTGGAAGATTCAGGACCCAGTCAATGTCATGCTATTCATACCCTGAGATCTGGAAAACAAATAGACAATAAGGTTTCTAGTCCACCATCTCATCCAGTACCAAAGCCAACACCTCATGTCCCAATGCCACCAACTTTTGACAAACCATCCTCTAGTTCAGAGCCATCCACATCTCAAGCCAAGGGGAAAGAAAAGGTATATGAGCAACCTTATAAGCCTAGAGTACCATATCCAAATAGGCTTCTAAATAACAAGTCAAATGCTCACATGGAGAAGTTAAAAGAAATGTTCAATAAGGTCCAAATCAATGTCCCTCTTCTTGATGCCATACAACAAGTGCCATCATATGCCAAATTCTTAAGGAGATGTGCACTAAGAAGAGGAAAACCCAAGTCCCTAAGAAAGTCTTCCTAGCATCATCCATCACTGAGTTGCTCACTGGTCCAATTCCTGTAAAATACAAAGATCCAGGGAGCCCCACCATTTCATGCATCATAGGACAGACTACCATTAATAGGGCACTTCTTGATTTGGGGGCCAGCATTAATCTCCTACCTTTCTCTGTGTACCAACAATTGGGGTTAGGTGATCTCCTCCCGACCCAAATGACCATCCATTGGCTGATCGCTCTGTTACTAAACCCAAGGGGGTAATTTATGATGTCCTTGTCAAAGTTGGAGAATTCTTTTATCCTGTTGACTTTGTTGTCCTTGAAACAAAACTGTGTCAAATTCTAATCAAAGGGCACAAATTCCTGTCATTCTGGGACGACCATTCTTGGCTACTGCAAATGCAATCATTAATTGCCGGAATGGATCAATGAGGTTGACTTTTGGTAACATGACACATGAACACAATGTCTTCCACACACAGCCTCACAAAACAAAAGATCAAACATTTGAGGTTAGCTTCATTAGTAACAATTGTGAGGAGGAAGGTGAAGATCCAAAAGATGAGTCACAATCTTGTGATTCTCTTATCCGAGTACCCTTTCAAACGGGGAAAGTTGATTTGGATATTTTCACTTTCAATGAACCAAATCTGACTGTATCTGAACCTCCGATTGATATATCATTTGAAGACTTGTTTGCTGAAGAGATCATGTGTTTAGATGAGTCAACTCGGGGTAAGTTAGCTGATTGTCCACTTCCGGATGTTGATTTGAGTTTTGAAGAATTATATGGAGAAGAGTTAAAATTTCTTAAAATTGAAAGTGATGAGATTCTGAGTGAGAGTGGTGATAAGGACTTTGTTTGTGAACAATGTGGTGGAATGAGTGTGAATGAAAATAACAACCAATTGAAACTGGAAAAACCTAAGGCTAGAATAATTCAGACCGTTTCCCAATGGAGCTCAAGAAAGAGAACACATTGGAACGATGGGAACGGGCCAGAGGAAAGCGACCAAAAGCCTAGGTGAGAGTTACACTTGTATATATTCCTTGTAAATATTTTTTGCACTTTTTTGTGAATAAATGGTTCCTTCCCTTTCCATTTTTGTTTCATGCATACATATATCATAATGCATTGAGGACAATGCATGAAATAAGTGTGGGGGAGGGTTACTAACATAGAGTTTTTAGATCTTCTTTCTTTTACACTTCTTTTAGAGTTTTTAGATTTTCTTTCTTTTACACTTCTTTTAGAAAATTAATAAAAAAAAAAAACTTTTTGAAATAAGAGACAAAGTTTAGATCTATTTTTAAGAAAATTAAGATGTATCTTAGAAATTAAGAAAGCTTTAATTATGACATCTTAAACCTAGTTGAAGTAATAGATCTTGTTGGAAATTATAGGCTAAGTAAGAAAAATTGGTGAGATATTCTTATCTTGAATTTTTTGCTTTAGATAATATGCACTTCACACTTACACATTTCTTGGGATGGAAACAAAGACCAAAAATGCCATATATATAAAAAAAAAAAATAAAAAGAAAAAAATATATAAATAAAACATCACCTATTAAGCTGGATAAATGTGCCTCAAGAAGCATGATTATTCACGCCTAACGGTGGTAAAGGAAATAAATAATCCCCTTTAGTTTTGTGGCCTTTTCTACTCGAGACCTTAAACCCGAGGGATGTTTTCTCATCTGGTGCCCTAAGACCGTCTGGTTTGGGAGTCATTGGTTAAAGGCTCGCTACAAGGGTAGACTAGAAAGCCTAAACTAAGGGAAGAAAAAAGCATAAAAAAAAAGTATAAATAAATAAATAAATGGCTTGATGGTTAGAGTTGAAATCCCAGAAATCTTCACTTACACGGTGTGCATACTATCTAGGTTTTATGAAGGATAAAAATATTCAATCCAATTTTGAATTCTTACCTTAATTAAAGACAAGATCTTGCATGGATACTAAGTTTAAGGAAGAATGATTATAGGTGGACTTATGACCTAGGATCACTTATATTTTTGCGAAAATAGTTCGTAAACATGTCTCTTATTCAAAATGCGTTTTCAAAACACTAACATTTGTCTTCTTTTTTTATGGATTTTGTGGGTGTAATCCGCTGAAAACCCTCAGGAGACACACTCCTCCTCTAGGGTAACCTAGAGGTTTAACGGCTTGTTGCACATGCTCAGTGCAATCGCGTCACCTGCGAAAGTGGTGTAATAAAATTGATAGTTAGGATTTTTCTTTCTTTTCTTTGTTTTGCTCGGGACGAGCAAAAGAATAAGTGTGGGGGTGTGATTAGTACACAATATTGCATATTTTACATCATAATCCCCATGCATATTACAAATAAATATGTGATTTTTACTCTTCTTCTCTATATATTTGCAGGTACACACTTAAAGGAGAGATAGCCAATTAATCACCTTAATTAGCAATAATTAAGTGATTAATCCAAGATTAAAGATAAGCCAAAGATTTCAAATCAAATCCAGAGAGATCTGCGCGCAACAAACGAAGATTCTAGAATGTCCACGTGGCCAAACAAACTCTCAACAACCCGCAACAGAAATCCGTTGCTGAACGGATTCAGTTAGGCCGCGGGGGCGCGGCATGGGCGAGGCAGATCTAGGTCGTTATGACCTCGGATTTTGCGCCAACAAACTTGGCTCTCGAAGGTTCTCTCCCATGCTAAAAATACTCCACCTTCACCTGCGAGCTGAGACGGAACAGAGAAGAGAGAGAGAGATTAGTGTAAAGCTTGTAATTTTGTTAGTTTTTTCTAGAATTTTTGTAGCTCTCAATGATCTTCCTCTCCCTAGAAATTCTGTAAAGAGAGAGTTTGTAAGAGAGAGAAAGCTTGTATTCATCAAGGAGTGACAACTTGAAGCAATCAAGGATTGATCCATTCTCTTCTCTCTACTCTTGCATTTTCTAGTTTCCTTGTTTTCTTTATTTGCTTTCTTTACTTTGTTGCAATTTAATCCATGCTTAGTTTTTCTTTTGTAATGGTGTGTAGCTAATTCTTTCTCCATGAACTAGCTAACCACTAACCTTGCTAACTTCTAACTCATGGGTGATTGCTTTATTTCATCTTGCAAGTTGTATGGTCTTCTCTTCTCCGATGGTTTCTTTTCATTTCTTGACAAGATCTTGTTGTAATTCTCCATATGATTCATGTGTGCCTCATTTAGAGCCTAGTCTTTGAACTAGTGCCTTGATGGAACATGGAGATGGATCACCAATATGCTATTTGATGTACAACTTCTTTATGTCCATTAATGAATGTTGTATGTTCTTCATTTGCATCCCTTGAGTGTAGCTCTTTTGATTCCATTATTGAAAGTCTATCTTGTAGGCCTATGACCATCTATGGAGGCTACAAGACAAGTCCAAAAATTAGTTCCCGTCATCCAAGTGAGAAAGTAATTAGATCAACACGCAAGACATATCCATGCCGATGAATCAACATGAGGCACGCATCACTATCACGGAGTTTAGTAAGTCTTTAGCAAGGTAGTAAGGTTAGCTAGTCATGGTTTTCTTTCATTCAAAGTTTTCTTCAAAGTTTTCTTTTCTTTCTAGTTTTAGTCCAAAGCCAAATCTTGTTTTGTTTTCTTTTGATTTCCACCATGAACATATCCATCCTTTCTTTAGTTTGTTTTTCCATTTTGTTTTTATTCTTTTAAAAGCAAAGAAGAATTCTCGTTTCCTAACTTCACTACCACTCGTAAAGCTTCCATCGCGAGCTCTCCCTGAGATCCGACTCGGTATAGCCCTATGCTATAGCGGAGACAAGAAAGGGTACATCAAATACATTTGCTTCATAATACGTATACCTTCTTCATCTAATCACTAAGGAAGTGATTTGAAAGGTAATTCTGTAATTAAGGAATGTTCAATTGAACGAAAAATCTCCCATCTGATTTACACTGACTTGGCTGATTAGACCGGTTGATCTTGACCTTAAATTGGATCGTCAAGACCAACTAAAAGTGTTTCTATTGGTTGTAGATAATTTTTTTTTCTCTTAGATGTTTCTGAAAGTACACCTAGAGGGAGTGAATAGGTGTAATGCTAATCTAATGCGAAAATGCAATAATTATAATGGATAATGCAAATGATTTAACTCAAGTCAAGAAGTGAAGCTTGATTCCAAATTAAGGGCCTGATTGAGGT
>JAVJIF010016002.1:0-87595 GCA_038442645.1 Agave tequilana | reverse complement strand
CCGATCGACCCACAGGTCATCTGCCCTGCTGTTTGACCCCAACGGTTATATTTCTGAACTCTATTTAAGAGTGTTGTTTTGGCTAGTTTTTTACATGATTTCAAGAGGGGTTTTTTTAGCCAGTTTTTTCTATTTCTCTTAGGATTTTTCTCCACTTTTTGGGCTAAAACTTTCATATCAAAAGGAGAGTTTTTAAGAATGTTTTTCAAAAGAGATTTCTTGAGTTTTCCACCACAGCTCTCTATCTCATTTTTCTCACACAAACTTGAGCTTTCCATTTCTATATCCATCCTCTAAGGATCTTTGTTGTGGGAGTTATTTTTGTGATCAAGAGAAGTGATCACAAGATTTCATTCTTGTATTGTGAGGAGTTGTAGAGGTTATGGCCTTGGTGAAGAGAGTTTTGTGGTGTTCAAGTGAAGTGAAGTGAAGTGAAGTGATCACCAAGTGTTCTAACTTGTGATTGGAGAAGTTGTAAGAGGTACAACCTCGAGAAGCTAGTGTGCTTGTGTGTGTTGTTTCTTGCGGGAACAAGTGTGAGACTTGCGAGTCCAAGAGTTCTAATGTGAACTCGTTGTAGGTGCTGTAGCACTGAGTGATCTTGCAGGATCAATTCTAGTGGAAATCCTTCATAGTGTTGAAGGCTGGGATGTAGAGCCAGGGTGCTCGAATCTCGAAATAATTCTCTCGTGTTTGCGATTGCTCATCTCTCTCTCACTTGTATTTTATATCTTGCATGCTCTTATTGTTTATATATATTACTTGCTTGATATTTTCTTGTGCCTAATTGATATATGCTTGGGATTGTTTGCTCGCACTTGTATTCAACCAAGAGAGCCATAGTGGCACCTCAACTCTTAATTTAGAAGAATTTAGAGGAGATAGTCCAGAGCCCTTCACCGAAAATTCGACTACACTCTTGTATTATACTTTGTGTGTTAGCTTAATAGTTTTAGTTTGCATAAATAGTTTTTAATTCTGCATCAATTGCATTTGATTAGCTTGTACACCTATTCAACCCCCTCTTGGTGTATTTCAGAACCTTCATCACTTTGCCTATCTCTAATATCTCCGTACCCTCTCTATATTCTGAACTGTAGCAATAGCATTTATTGCTCAAGATTTACCATAGTTTTGATATTTTGTTTCAGCAGTATTAAATGCTAAAATAGGCAGAAAAATTTGCCTCTCTCTTGTGTCTCCAATAGGTGGATTCACTCTGATCTGAACTTGTTGTTTATATAATACCTTTTCATTCATTGCAATAAGCAGAATATACAAGAGAACATATCCTGAAAATTTTAGAAAAGCAAAAACAGTGCTCTTTAACCATTCAAGTTTTAAGATCTTACCAAACCAGAGTTGTTGAGTCAATCAACTACATTCAAGTTTTGATTTTCAAAGATAGTCTCAAGCATTCAATACAAGAGAATTTCTCCACTTCATTTATTTCTCTATTGAAGAATCTCATTCTCATCTTCAATATTTTATTATAGATTCTCATTTTTATTGCTATAGACTTATTGTGCCAAGTTATTGATTAATAATACTTATAACTATATGATTTCGTTGAGTCTCCTATTGTAATTTATCATTATGCTTATTTTAGTTATCATATTGTGTATTAGAGAACAAAATCAATTGTCATATTCATTGTGGTGTGCCTCAAGATAGAGGTGGTGTGAAAATCTAAGATTGAGAGCACCTTGCTGGTTTGTAAATCCAAGATTGGATAACATCTTGGTGGGCTGAAAATCCAAGCTCAAGGAAGAGTCTTGGTGGTTATAATCTCTGCTTTAAGTAGAGGTATTTTAGTGGATTTGTAAATTCTAGAGAGGAGACCTCTAGATGATGATGTAGGAGAGTTCTCGAACCATCTAAAAAATTACTTGCATTCCCTCTACTATTTATCTGCTGTGCATTTACTATTTTATTGCTGTTTTCTACTCACTGTTGATCCTACCATACATCCTACCATCAGACTGGGTGATTCTACCAGTCTGTCTTATTTTACAGTTTTGTTTTATATGTTGCATATTTAATTTTTAATTACCCTTAACCCTATTCACCCCCCTCTAGGGTCCAACAGTCCACACTTTTATGAATTAATGAATAATGAATTAATTAACTTTAGAAAGTTAAAATTTTCAAATTCTCAAAATCCACACTTTTACGTAATTATGATGCTTGACTTTGTTCTAAATCAAACATTATTGATTGATTGGATGAATTTGTAATCTCAAATAACGCTATTTTATATCATTATGATCAATGGAATATTTATGAAAATTTCATATTCAATACAAGATCTTGATTTACAATAACACCTAAATTTAGAAATTCACACATAGAATAAATTAAATTGTGATACTTTCATCAAATCTTGTAACTAACCATTGCATGAACAAAAATAATCAAAAATTCTCATTACATTTTCAATATAACTACTCATATGATACCCACTCCAACAATAAGTGTACATCAATATGAAAACTTTACTGACAAGCACAATACTTGAACATGTGCCTACAAATATATCATAACATACTTGAGCAAAGCAAATCTCATGAACATGAAACTAGGAATAAATGAAATGAAACTAATCAAACATATAAATTAATTATATACGAATTAGTTAAATTAATTATACATTATAAATTAATTATACACCAATTATTAGCTGAATTACTTAACAATTTGGTAAGATCAAAACATATCTTAATAGAGTCTCTCTTCTAGAAGATCAATAAGCAAAACAATAAAAATTAACTGCAATGTCAACTGATACACAACAACTCAGGCATAAAGAGATGCATAAAAGAACTCAGATGTAGCAATATTAACAAGATTAAGGCATCAGATCGTGAGCTAAATAATCAGAGATAAAAAGAGAGAGATTATGGTATCTTAAAGATTGAAACTGTTGTGAGCAAATCATGATCAAACAGATCGGGAGCAGATTGAGCAAGGCGACAAGATCAGGACAAGATCGACCAGTAGCACTGATCATCGCCGGGACCAGATCAAGATCCAACAGATTGGGACAAGATTGGGAGTAGATCGAGTAAGGCAACAAGATCAGAATAAGATGGATCAGCAAATTAATCATCATCGTGAATAGATCAAGATCCAACAAATCGAGAGTAGATCGAGGAAGGCAATACGATTGGGACAAGATCGATCAGCAGCGGCGGCCATCACCGCGAGCAAATCGAAATCACCGTGAGCAATTTAAGATTAAGTAGATTGGGACAATATCAGGATAAGGCAACAAGATTAGAACAAGATCGAAAAGGAGCAGTTACCGCTATCGTGAGTAGATCGAAACAGCTGCTGCGAGTATATCAGAATCAAACTTAGTGGTTGAAGATCGATGGAAATAGCAGCCTCCGCGAGCAAAGCGACGACGAGAGTGTAGATGCAGGAAGGAGAAAGATGGCAAGAGGAAGTTAGAGGGACGAGCTTATAATGAGAGCAGAGGGGGAGCTCTATGTGCAATACAGAATGAACACATAAACAACTAATAAAAACCCTAGATCCCCGAGCTTACTGACTGTACACGTGCATTGCATATTTAGTGTCACATGTGTCAGATTTCTTCATTTATTTTTGTAATAAAACTCTGCTATTTAATTTATTTTCATGTCTACTGGTATATAGGGTAATTAATGAAGAAAAGAGAGAAATAGACCGGTTATTCAGATTAAATTCATAAATTTAAAGTTGAAGCAAATCAACGGGGATTTTCTCAAATCCAGAGGTTTTAGAAGCAATTTTATCTGAAAATCGGGTATATCAAATAAGATGATACTAGTTAAATATTAGTTAAAAATAGATTTTTTAAGACTATTTTTGATAGCTGAAGAAAAAAAGAGATTCCGTCAAATTCAAAATTAAAAGTTGAAAAGCCAGATGGAGATAAACCAAGATCAGAGATGGACATTTGCTACATTTCCAGGATCTGGCCCAACGGCCAGATCTTGGCCGCGCAAACGCGGCAAAAGCCACGTTTGCGTGGCTTAAAAGAGTTTGTTGGGGGAGCGTTTGCTCCCCCCATCTTCATACGCTATTCCTTATTTATTTCTTCTATAAATACCTACAAATCTGAAGGCAAATGAGCACCATTTAGCAGAGAGTTTAAATTAGTTTTTGTTTCTAGTTTTTTAACTTAGGTTTTTTTTTTTCTTTTTCTACTTATGTAATTTTTTATTTTCTTTATGGCTTAGATTAGAGAAGAGATTCATGGGAGAAGGAGAGGAAAATTTGTATTGAGAGTGACAATAATGTAAACTTCTTCTTTTCTTTCATCATTTTTCTATTTAATCAAAAGCTTATTTTTCATTTTCTTGTTTTTACTTTACTTGCTTCTGTGATGACTTGTAAATCCAAGTGAATCCTATAGCCTCGAGCCTGCCTTGCTCGTGCAAGTGTCATTGATGGCTTATGATGATGGATAACCATTTCTGTATTATTGTTTACTTGCACTTTATTTGATAGTTTAGATTGTGAATGGAGAAGATTTTGTATGTCATGCTTTGATTGCCTTCAAGCCAAGGTAAATCGTTACAACTGATCCAAGGTAAACAAGCGCTAAAGAGGTAAGTAAGTATTTCTTTTAGTTCTTTCTTTCTTTATTTCTTAGGTTAAAAACACTTCTTAAAACCAATTCTTTATTCTTTTTGTATTCTTATTTCCTTTAACTTAACGTTTTTTCTTCTCAAAACATCAACAATATCACCTTCTTTTCCTCCTCTTCTATTACAAACTCTTTCTTTTTGTTTAAGAAACAAAAAAGAACTATTTAACTCGATCTAGTAACCAAGAAAGTAAGACTTACTTAACGCTTCTATCTCAGTCCCTCCGCATAGCCACTTGCTATAGCGGTAGCACTGAGAACATATCACGTTTCTAAACTCTGTATTTCTCTGTACAGGTCTAGCCTCAGTCTAATTTTAGCATCGTGACCGAGGAGGGACAGTAAGTTTTCTTTTTAATTTGCTTAATCTGTTAACTTTCATCTCTATTCTTATGTGCAGAAGCTGATATTAGGAATTTAGAAGCTGCAATGGACATAATGCTACTCTGTGACTCTGCTCAAGAAGGAATAGCATTAGAACCTTCTACATTGCCGCATAAATGCGGCAAGAGCCGCGTCTTTGCAGCTGTAGAGTGAGAATTATTGATCTGCTTTCTTGCAAGTTAACTGAATCTAAATGTTATAACTTCTGCAGCCATTTGTTTTCTATTTGATATATTCTGCATATAGTTTCTAACCCAACAGTAACTTGATTGCTTGTTAATTTTAAAAATATTCAGACTCTTGCATCTTAGGGCACCTGTCAATTCTGTTTCATTTTTTCTTTACTGTTGAAGAGTGCTGGAGTAAAGGTACGTGTGCATATCATTTAGTATAAGAAACACTTTTGAATGATTTATATTTCTTAAGTGCTAGTTTTCTGCTAAAATTTTATGCACTTGCATGAAAATAATTAAAGGGCATATCCTTAAACAAAATAAAGTGGGAAAGTCATTGTCTTTTCTTAGCCCAAAATCATCTCTTCACTCACTAACCTAAGCCTAATTAAAATTGAGTAGACGTTGGCCCTAATGACATCTCGGGTTCAATAGGAGATTGACCTAAGGAAAGTTGTTAGAGTTTGACTCAAGCCAAATGGTGTCAAAGGTTGGAGATTGAGAGGCGAAACCTCGAAGAACAGTGGTTTGGCATAATTAGGCCTGTTACTCAGGCACGGATACCGCCCACTGGTATTGCCCCTGCCTGGCTGATTAATTTGTGGTCAGATTGCTGTAATATACCTTCTGTGGATAGTCTAACCAATTAGGAGTCATCTAGGTCTAAGGTCTACCCTAACATAGGCTAGATTTTTCTTTCTTTTTGCTTGTTTATTTATTAGTTTTTGTTTGTTTGTTTTTGTCAGTTTGTGTAAAATGGATTATAACAACAATTTTTTTCAATTATAATAGTAATCCATATGACACCCCAGCCTCTTTTTTAGATAACTCCAACCTGCATTTCATAACTTTAACCAACAAAGTATGTGAGATTGATGTTATCCGAATCAGTATATACCCCACCCAAGTATTATGAACAAGATTGGAATGATCATCACCACTCTTCACCGAGTCAGTGAGGATACAACTCCCTCGAGATATATTGCCAACCACCTTTTCGATAATCATCTTCATATACTCCGTTTTCTGATTAACTTATAGAAGAAGAATTTGACATTAAAAGGAGTGAGAAAGTCATGCTTGGGTACTTGCAATCTCGAAAATTAATTGACTCAAGTATCCCACAAAATTCACAAATCCAAAGACCCTTACTCTATTTTGCAAGTCCCACCACAACAAGAAGTACCATGTGACTTTGAAAATAGTATGGAATACATGATTCAAGGCCAAATTCTTTTACCCAGTTCATCGATAGGCTAGAAGAAAGAATTAGTCAATTGAAAATCATGTATAAGAATGAGAAAACTCTCCCTACCCAATCTTTAACTATTCTAGATTTTCTTAGCCATAGGTAGGAACCAAGAATCATGGCGTCTTGAAAACTTCAACTAAGATTCAATTTCATCACTTTGTCTTGAAATTGACCAATACCAATGACAAATTGACAAGTTTTCATTTCAATGAAATTGAACTTGAACATGAATGTGAAATCGATTTTCAATTTTGTGATTCAGTTTCAAATTTCGAATCAATATTGACTTCGGTATCCTTACCCGATTTGGACCCAATTTTTGAGCTAATACTGATTTTTGTACCTATAAATTTAAAACATGACCACCTATTTTAGATAGTCACATTCCATTGTTGGAAAAAGAATGTGAATCTTAATTTTTTTGATTTGAACTCAATTTTTGAACCGAAATTGACTCTTGAACATAAACTTGATTTGAGTCATATACCCGAGTCAGTGTTGGTTCCTATTCCTTTCATTCAAGAGCCCAAATCAAAATAACATTTCTTTATTGGACCTAGGCATAGACTATAATGGCCCTGTGATGATATTCCAAGATTGATCATATAACCGGGATAAATTTAATGTTAGAATCTTGCATGATCCTATTCATATTGGGGATTGTAAATATGTAAATAAAAAAGAGGTTATAAATGGGTTCCATAAACCACCATATTATCTAGATTGGGCAGTAAAGCTTGGCCCAATCCGACCACCACTGGAACCACCACCTTAAGGTAACATTTTTTCTTCCCGTACTTCTTTTTCATGCATATATGCATTCATTCATAAATTGAGAACAATGCATGGGTTAGGTGTGGGAGAGGGTTCTAACATAATTTAGGTTTTCTTTTAATATAAAAAATATTTTCTTTTCTTTTAAAAATTTTTTGAAAAGAGAAACAATATTTTGACTAATTTTTTGTAAAAAATTAAGTTAATTTTAAGGAATAAGAGAATCATAATTTCTTATACTTGGTCAAAATAAAATTATTTATTTGATTTCAAGGGTCAGAAAGAAAAATTGAAAAAGTAATTTAGTCTTGATTTTTACCTTGATGATATATGCATACTTTATACACTTACTCACTTGGGGTTCAAAGACAAAGATTATTATGCCTTATAAAGAATATATATATATATATATATATATATATATATATATATATATATATATATATATATATATATATATATATATATATATATTAAAAATCCTCTGATTAAGCTAGGTAGTTGTACCTCATAAGTAAATATTCATGCCTAAAATAGGTCCATACTATAAATAAAAATTCTTAGTTTTGTGGCCTAACTTGCTCGAGTCCTTAAATTCTCGGGGTGTTTTCTCACCCAGTACCCTAAAACCGTCTGATATGTGAGTCACCGACTTAAAGGTTTTGTAACACCCTAATCCCCAGTGTACGTATCACAGTATCGGTACGCGATACGACGTACAAAAATTGATTTGACCTCTGTAGTAGTCCGATTGAGCTGCTTACAGTTTCTAAAATCATTTTCTAATATTTGAGATTTTTGGAAAATCTCCGTTGTCGGTGTCGACCGATACCGATAACCGGCCTTCTGATTTTTATTTCACAAACGGAGTACAATTTTGAGAATCAGCTTTCACCATATATCTTAGAATCATATTATCTACGTTCGGGTATTTTTGGGGATTTTCCTGAATTTATCGAAAATCCGGGCAAAACCGGTGTCGCCCGTATCAGCGCGACACTCCGGGATTTTTAATTGGCAAACCGGATTGAGTTTTGACAAACCGTCTTCATATTACGTCTCAGCGTAATATTTTCTAATTTCTGTAATTTTTGTGCAGCATTCGGAGCTAGTCAAATTTTGGGCCAATAGTATAATATTTAAATATTAATTTTATTCTTTTTCTTTTTCTTTTCTTTTCTTTACTTCTACTTTCTTCTCCATCCTTCCTCTGGCTTCCAGCGCACGCCACCGCCATTTCTCTCTCCCCTTTATTTTAAAATCTCTCTCCCTCTCTCATTCTCACGACATCTCTCTCTCTCTCTCTCCCCCAAACTCTCTCTCTCTCTCTAATCTCTCTCTTCATGTCTCTCTCTCTCTCTCCCCATATTGCTCCCTCTCTCTCTGTTCTTTGCGACCGGACCACAGCCGGAGAGGCGGTGCCGGCCTGGGCGATCGCCGGCGAGACAGCACCGGCCTGGGCGACGTCGGCGAGGCGGCGCCGGCCCGTGCAACCGCCGGCGAGGCCGGCGGCGTTGGTGAAGGGGGGGCACCAGCCCCACCCCCTTCAGTCCCTTTCTCTCTCTCTTGGTGGACCCCCGGCGGCGCCGGGGTGGTGCTGGAGCGGCGCCGGCAAGGCGCCGGCGCCGGCTGGGTGGCCGCACCGGCCGCGCACGTGCGGGCGGCGGGCGCCGCCGGCCAAGGCGGGCGCAGCAGCAGCACTGCTGCTGCTGCTGCTACGAATGTTGTTGTTATTGAGTTCGGGTTGTAACCCGAACCCAATAACCCAAATAGGAGGGGGTTTGGGTTTGGATAGAAATCCAACCCGCGGGCGACCCGAACCCGGTAAGGTAATATTTCATTTTTCCCCCTGTAATATTTTTTAATTACTTTTAGGCCCCTGTAAAATTACAAATAGCCCCCTGAATCTTTTCAGTTATTACATATTTAACCCTCGTGTATTATTTTCAGTGTTCGGGCGATATCGGGAGCATCCGGACTCCGATTGGAACGATTCTGGATCCGTTGCGATCGTGGGAACGAGAGCTACAGTCCTGTAGCCAGTTTGTGAGTGTTTTCTTTTTATAAATTATATTTTATCATGATTAATATCTTGATTGATTGCCTAATTAAGAATAAAACATGATTATCGGTAAATCATGATAATTATTGTAATTCCTGTAATTAAGGCATAATAACGGAATGCTTGGTTAGTTAATAAGATGAGAAACACTAGTCACTATTTATTATAATTTGGTAAGACTTATATGTAACACCCGAGTAGATGATCACACCGGTACACTAAATACCGTAGTGCATATATATATATATCGGTTATACTGGATGTCGGTAATTCATGTAGCTTTAGGTAGTGTCATGCACACGTCTCACCATTACATAAGTACTGATATTCATGACCCTAATACTGCAGGAATATACGGATATTCTAGGACACTGGACACCGTCATTTTATAGACACACTGATCACTGTCAGGACATGCACGTGCACTGAGATAGTACACGGATAGACCACTGCATGGACTACTTCATTTCATGCCCATGCTACACATGCCTGCATTTCATATTTACATATCACTGTTACACATGCCTGCAGTTCATGTTTACATATTACTGTTACACATGCCTGCATTTCATGTTTATATATCACTGTCATGCATGTCATGCTTCCCTGTGACACATGCTTATATGGTTTCTCTATATACTCGTCATATGGATCACCATGTCTATTACATGTATTATCGTTCCATGTTACTGTATTCATGTTATGTGATTGTTTCCTGTTATTGATATGGATATTCCCGATACTGGACTTGAGAGCTGTTGATATGCGATATGTGGACTTCCACATCTATTGATTCTGTTATATTGTTCCCGTGATATTGTTCACGTTCTATTGTTCTCGATATATTGTTCCCGATTCACGTTATATTGTTCTATGCTATCAACAGAGCTCTGGTCCAGTTATCATGTTACCCGTATCATGTACTGTTAATTGTTCTTGTTACATTGGATACTTGACATAACAGATCATAATGATAACTGGGGTATGGGGGAGACTTGATGGTTGATTAGATCTTATCGGGTGATGTACTGGATCCATATTGTTTTCCCACTGCAGGGGACGGTAGGAGGGCTGCCTACCAATTGCTCCATGAGCTCTTGTTACTTGATTCATGCTCCCCTCTTAGCGGAGGGCCCTGGTCCTGGCAGCCAGGGGTTTGTTTAAGGCCGTGATCCCGGGTATGCACGGGATACACCTACCCGATAAGAACTCCTCGACCATGGGTTTCCAATTAACATAATAAAACAGTATACACAATAGTGACGTCGGGAACACTTATTATTTGGTTACTCTCTCGTTTGGATAATGGTACCCGTAGGCCATGTCCGGATGGGTTCGACTGGAGTGCGGGCCCCAGTATGAACCGCCAGTGGTATGGGACATTGGAAGAGAGTAATTAAAATACCAGGTGATACTGATCGCTACTATTGTATAAATGACATGACTTTGACATGACCTGCCTGCTACATGTTTAGTTGTACTTGTTACTGTTCCTGATCATTTATCTGCTATCATATGACATGTATACATTGCTATTGTTCATGTTTCCTGTTACACTTTCTTTAGCGCCCTACTACTCATGCACATGTATACTTTGTTACATTACCTGGTATATGTTACACTGTATGTAGTGGCATACTATGCATGTTCTGCATTGCATATATTTTATTGTTGCAGACATATGCTCATCTGCATGTTCACCTCTATCACGTCACCACTATCATGTTCATGTCTAGTACGTCACCGCTAGACAACATTAGTTATTACATAAACTGTACACGACTATAGATATGACCTGATAATAACCGGCTAGGTAGTGATGGTATTAAAAGTTGACCTGTTTATATCTTTGCACTGCTTCCATGTTTAACTTTCTACTGTTTATATATATATTCTGCTTAGATGGTATCACTATTACAACAACATGTATTATCTATTATTATTGTGCATTGCCTCCTTCAGTTTTACCACTCACTAGGTCGCTTTCTGACGACCCTGGATTTGCATGCCCAGATTGGAGATCCGAGTTACCATAGCTTCAGAGAGCGCCTTGGAGTCACATGGGAGATTCCGTATCAGGACTATTCATAGGTATTTTAGTGCTTTATTTCTGTTATTTTATTTATCCTTGTTTTCATATCTGTTATGATCGCTGACCTCTTTCTGCAGGTATTCTTGTACTGCTTTCATGCTGGACCTCATATCTATATGGAGGTATTGTACTGTACTGAGGCTTAACGTACGCGTGA
The DNA here is from genome assembly GCA_038442645.1 of Agave tequilana. Classification (NCBI taxonomy): domain Eukaryota; kingdom Viridiplantae; phylum Streptophyta; class Magnoliopsida; order Asparagales; family Asparagaceae; genus Agave; species Agave tequilana. The sequence continues at coordinate 76,065 of JAVJIF010016002.1, read as the reverse complement.
GGTTGTTTTCACCTCGCGTATGTACGTTGCCATAACGTCTCCATATCTTTAGGTTCGGGGCGTTACATAGTGGTATCAGAGCCAGGTTCACACCTGGTGTGGGTAACCACCTGGATCAATCCTCGGGCTCCTACCAACAGTACAATCAGGTTCAGATTAACTGATCTGTATCTGAATTTGGGGTTCCAGCAACAAGTACAAGAATACATGACTTTGACAATTCATTCCTTGACTCTGTTTTATTCCTTCCTTCCTTCTAGTTATCCACCAGAGCATCCGATTTTCCTTCTCACTTTCCTTTCATCGCCTTGCTTCCCATCCGTTAGTGCTAGTTCACTCTCATACTTTTTCATTCCAAGTTCCTTAGAGATATCAGAGTGCGCAGCGGAAGTGTCGTGGACCCGTAACATTTCAGCTTTAGGGTTGAAAATATTGGTCTCCCACTTGATTTGAAATTGCGAGGACGCAATTTTTTTGTAAGGTGGGGAGAAATGTAACACCCTAATCCCCAGTGTACGTATCACAGTATCGGTACGCGATACGACGTATAAAAATTGATTTGACCTCTGTACTAGTCCGATTGAGCTGCTTACAGTTTCTAAAATCATTTTCTAATATTTGAGATTTTTGGAAAATCTCCGTTGTCGGTGTCGACCGATACCGATAACCGGCCTTCTGATTTTTATTTCACAAACGGAGTACAATTTTGAGAATCAGCTTTCACCATATATCTTAGAATCATATTATCTACGTTCGGGTATTTTTGGGGATTTTCCTGAATTTATCGAAAATCCGGGCAAAACCGGTGTCGCCCGTATCAGCGCGACACTCGGGATTTTTAATTGGCAAACCGGATTGAGTTTTGACAAACTGTCTTCATATTACGTCTCAGCGTAATATTTTCTAATTTCTGTAATTTTTGTGCAGCATTCGGAGCTAGTCAAATTTTGGGCCAATAGTATAATATTTAAATATTAATTTTATTCTTTTTCTTTTTCTTTTCTTTTCTTTCCTTCTACTTTCTTCTCCATCCTTCCTCTGGCTTCCAGCGCACGCCACCGCCATTTCTCTCTCCCCTTTATTTTAAAATCTCTCTCCCTCTCTCATTCTCACGACATCTCTCTCTCTCTCTCCCCCAAACTCTCTCTCTCTCTCTCTAATCTCTCTCTTCATGTCTCTCTCTCTCTCCCCATATTGCTCCCTCTCTCTCTATTCTTTGCGACCGGACCACAGCCGGAGAGGCGGTGCCGGCCTGGGCGATCGCCGGCGAGACAGCACCGGCCTGGGCGACGTCGGCGAGGCGGCGCCGGCCCGTGCAACCGCCGGCGAGGCCGGCGGCGTTGGTGAAGGGGGGGCACCAGCCCCACCCCCTTCAGTCCCTTTCTCTCTCTCTTGGTGGACCCCCGGCGGCGCCGGGGTGGTGCTGGAGCGGCGCCGGCAAGGCGCCGGCGCCGGCTGGGTGGCCGCACCGGCCGCGCACGTGCGGGCGGCGGGCGCCGCCGGCCAAGGCGGGCGCAGCAGCAGCACTGCTGCTGCTGCTGCTGCGAATGTTGTTGTTATTGGGTTCGGGTTGTAACCCGAACCCAATAACCCAAATAGGAGGGGGTTTGGGTTTGGATAGAAATCCAACCCGCGGGCGACCCGAACCCGGTAAGGTAATATTTCATTTTTACCCCTGTAATATTTTTTAATTACTTTTAGGCCCCTGTAAAATTACAAATAGCCCCCTGAATCTTTTCAGTTATTACATATTTAACCCTCGTGTATTATTTTCAGTGTTCGGGCGATATCGGGAGCATCCGGACTCCGATTGGAACGATTCTGGATCCGTTGCGATCGTGGGAACGAGAGCTACAGTCCTGTAGCCAGTTTGTGAGTGTTTTCTTTTTATAAATTATATTTTATCATGATTAATATCTTGATTGATTGCCTAATTAAGAATAAAACATGATTATCGGTAAATCATGATAATTATTGTAATTCCTGTAATTAAGGCATAATAACGGAATGCTTGGTTAGTTAATAAGATGAGAAACACTAGTCACTATTTATTATAATTTGGTTAGACTTATATGTAACACCCGAGTAGATGATCACACCGGTACACTAAATACCGTAGTGCATATATATATATATATATATATCGGTTATACTGGATGTCGGTAATTCATGTAGCTTTAGGTAGTGTCATGCACACGTCTCACCATTACATAAGTACTGATATTCATGACCCTAATACTGCAGGAATATACGGATATTCTAGGACACTGGACACCGTCATTTTATAGACACACTGATCACTGTCAGGACATGCACGTGCACTGAGATAGTACACGGATAGACCACTGCATGGACTACTTCATTTCATGCCCATGCTACACATGCCTGCATTTCATATTTACATATCACTGTTACACATGCCTGCAGTTCATGTTTACATATTACTGTTACACATGCCTGCATTTCATGTTTATATATCACTGTCATGCATGTCATGCTTCCCTGTGACACATGCTTATATGGTTTCTCTATATACTCGTCATATGGATCACCATGTCTATTACATGTATTATCGTTCCATGTTACTGTATTCATGTTATGTGATTGTTTCCTGTTATTGATATGGATATTCCCGATACTGGACTTGAGAGCTGTTGATATGCGATATGTGGACTTCCACATCTATTGATTCTGTTATATTGTTCCCGTGATATTGTTCACGTTCTATTGTTCTCGATATATTGTTCCCGATTCACGTTATATTGTTCTATGCTATCAACAGAGCTCTGGTCCAGTTATCATGTTACCCGTATCATGTACTGTTAATTGTTCTTGTTACATTGGATACTTGACATAACAGATCATAATGATAACTGGGGTATGGGGGAGACTTGATGGTTGATTAGATCTTATCGGGTGATGTACTGGATCCATATTGTTTTCCCACTGCAGGGGACGGTAGGAGGGCTGCCTACCAATTGCTCCATGAGCTCTTGTTACTTGATTCATGCTCCCCTCTTAGCGGAGGGCCCTGGTCCTGGCAGCCAGGGTTTGTTTAAGGCCGTGATCCCGGGTATGCACGGGATACACCTACCCGATAAGAACTCCTCGACCATGGGTTTCCAATTAACATAATAAAACAGTATACACAATAGTGACGTCGGGAACACTTGTTATTTGGTTACTCTCTCGTTTGGATAATGGTACCCGTAGGCCATGTCCGGATGGGTTCGACTAGAGTGCGGGCCCCAGTATGAACCGCCAGTGGTATGGGACATTGGAAGAGAGTAATTAAAATACCAGGTGATACTGATCGCTACTATTGTATAAATGACATGACTTTGACATGACCTGCCTGCTACATGTTTAGTTGTACTTGTTACTGTTCCTGATCATTTATCTGCTATCATATGACATGTATACATTGCTATTGTTCATGTTTCCTGTTACACTTTCTTTAGCGCCCTACTACTCATGCACATGTATACTTTGTTACATTACCTGGTATATGTTACACTGTATGTAGTGGCATACTATGTATGTTCTGCATTGCATATATTTTATTGTTGCAGACATATGCTCATCTGCATGTTCACCTCTATCACGTCACCACTATCATGTTCATGTCTAGTACGTCACCGCTAGACAACATTAGTTATTACATAAACTGTACACGACTATAGATATGACCTGATAATAACCGGCTAGGTAGTGATGGTATTAAAAGTTGACCTGTTTATATCTTTGCACTGCTTCCATGTTTAACTTTCTACTGTTTATATATATATTCTGCTTAGATGGTATCACTATTACAACAACATGTATTATCTATTATTATTGTGCATGCCTCCTTCAGTTTTACCACTCACTAGGTCGCTTTCTGACGACCCTGGGTTTGCATGCCCAGATTGGAGATCCGAGTTACCATAGCTTCAGAGAGCGCCTTGGAGTCACATGGGAGATTCCGTATCAGGACTATTCATAGGTATTTTAGTGCTTTATTTCTGTTATTTTATTTATCCTTGTTTTCATATCTGTTATGATCGCTGACCTCTTTCTGCAGGTATTCTTGTACTGCTTTCATGCTGGACCTCATATCTAGATGGAGGTATTGTACTGTACTGAGGCTTAACGTACGCGTGAGGTTGTTTTCACCTCGCGTATGTACGTTGCCATAACGTCTCCATATCTTTAGGTTCGGGGCGTTACAGGTTTGTTACATGGGTAAATTAGAAAAAGCCTAATAGAATTAATGGGTATAATCACGAAAATGTGAAAAATAAGGTATAAGAGTTAGAGTTGAAGAATCCCGAATAATCACAGTCACAAGGTGCAAGTGACTTAGGGTAAAATAATAGAGTAGATGAGAAATACAAGTTTAAATTTGTACCTTAATTGATAACTAGTTTTTGAATAGAGAATAAGTTTAGGAATGAATAGTTTGGTATTCCTATAATTTATAGATTACTTGATTTTTTAAAAAAATTTTCAAATATTCTCTCTCTATCAAAATGCGTTTTCAAAATACTAACACTTTGTTTTTCTTTCTTTATGAATTTTGTGAGTGTAATTCACTGAAAACGCTCACGAGATAAAACTCATTTTCTAGGGGTAACCTAGAGGTTTAATGGCCTGTTGCACGTGCTAAGTATAATTGTGATTCCTACGAAAGTGAAAAGTTGATTTAGTTTTGCATTTTTGTTTTGCTCGAGGATGAGCAAAAGAAAAGTATGAGAGTGTGATTGTTCACGTGCATTGCATATTTAGTGTCACATGTGTCATATTTCATCATTTATTTTTGTAATAAACCTTGCTATTTAATTTATTTTCATGTCTAACGATATGCATGGTAATTAATGAAGAAAATGGAGAAATGGACTAATTTATCCAAATTAAATCCATAAATTTAAAGATGAAGCAAATTAACGAGGATCTACTTAATCCAGAGATTTTAGAAGCCATTTTATCTGAAGACCAGGTATATTAGATAAGATAATACCAGTTAAATATCAGTTAAAAACGGATTTTTGAAGACCATTTTTGATAGCTCAAGATAAAAGGAGATTCATCAAATTCATAATTAAAAATTGAAAAAGTCTGTTGGAGATAAACTAAGATCAGAGATGGACGACTGCTACACTCCCAGGATCTGGCCCAACGACTAGATCCTGACTATGCAAATGCCGCAAAAGTCGCATTTGTGCGGCTCAAAAGAGTCTGTTGGGAGAGTGTTTGCTCCCCTTATCTTCGTACGCTATCCCTTATTCTATTTCTCCTATAAATACCTGCAAATCAAAAGGTATATGTGCACCACTCATTGGAGAGTTTAGGCTAGTTTTTGTTTTTAGTTTTTAACTTAGATTTTTTTCCCTTCTTATGTAATTTTTCATTTTTTTTATAACTTAAGTTAGAGAAAAGATTAAAGGGAGAAGGGAGAGAAAATTTGTATTGAGAGTGACAATAATGTAAGCTTCTTCTTTTCTTTCATCATTTTTCTATTTAATCAAAAGTTCATTTTTTCATCTTCTTATTTTTACTTTGCTTGACTCTGTAATGACTTGTAATCCAAGTGAATTCTATAGTGTCAAATCTGTCTTGCTCTTACAAGTGTCATTGATGGCTTATGGTGATGGATAACCATTTCTGTATTATTTTCTACTTACACTTTTATTTAACAGTTTAGATTAGGAATGTGGAAGATACTATATGCCATGCTTTGATTGCTTCAAGCGAAAGTAAATTGTTGCAACGGATTTAAGGTAAGCAAGCGCCAAAAAGTTAAGAAAGTATTTCTTTTAGTTCTTTCTTTCTTTATTTCTTAGGTTAGAAACACTTCTTAAAACCAATTTTTTCTTCTTTCTTTTTTCTTTTTTCCTTTAACTTAGTTTTTCTTTTCTTTTTCAAAATACCAACAACATCACTTTCTTCTTCTCCTCCTCTTCTATTACTAACTTTTTCTTTTCTTTTTAAGAAATAAAGAATAACTATTTAACCCGATCTAGTAACCAAGAAAGTAAGACTTACTTAACGCTTCTATTGCAGTCCCTCTATGTGGATCACAAGCCGCATAACCATTTATTATAGCGGTAGCATTGAGAATTCGCACGTTTCTAAACTCTGTATTTTTCTATGCAGGTCTAGCTTCAATCACCCACTCTCTCTTGAGCCCAATTTTGGGCTGAAGAGAGAGAGCCCCCTCCCTTCCTCCAGCTCAGCGCCAGCTCAGTGCTAAGCTGGAGGAAGAGGCTCTCTTCCAGCCCAAAACAAAGAACAGACCTGAGAAAAGAGATCCTCTTCCATCTCTCTTCCCTCTTTTCCAACAAAACAAACAACCCTTGAGATTAGATTTAAATGTAGAAAGAGTGGATCTCACAAAATTTAAGTTCAAGCGAATTAGAACTCTCCCCCTTCCCGTTGTATATTAGCTTGAATGCAGATTATAAAAACACCCTAAATAAGTATATATTTATAAAAAACTTTATAAGGAATCCACAAGTTAACTTTACATAATTAAATATTAACATTTATTAATTTACAACATAATAAGTTTTTTCAAGACTAAAATTTACCTATTTTTAGGGAAAAAAAATTTAAATTAAGTGATATAGATGATCGTCTCAGTACATTCTTATCTTTTAAGTCGATTCCATGTAACACGAGAGGCAAAACCTTTATATGGGTGGCAACACAAAATAGAAAAAACTATAAGTCAGTTCCACGCAAATTAAATTGAAACATAAAGAAAAAGTAAGAAAATTTTGACACAAACATCATATTAAACAATATATTGTATAGAAAAATATTCAACCTAAAAGAAAGAAGCAAAGCATTACCAAATTGCAATTGAATGAAATTTCAAAAAAATCTGCATATTTCAAAATTTACAATATTATTGTTGTCTATTCATCGTATATACATGTTTAAACATCTTAATGTATTGTTCTGTATTTACAATAAAAATTTTTGTTATGAATTATTTATAATGTAGCACTATTTATTTTTTTCAGTTTTATACAAACTTCAATTCAATTACACGTGCGTCCCACGAGCCAAAATTTCTAGTTAATGTGAAATGTAATATATGTATTTAGCCTGCCAAAAGTTTGATAAGAGCTTTCCAAATGTTCATACTATGGCCTTCCTTTAATAATTGGAGCCCCCAGATGGTAAAAATCATCAGAAATATATTGGAGCCAAAGGATGATGAAGCAAAGGCATTTTGTTATTATTAATTAGAATGAACGGAAGGCGGAAATCTATTCAAGCCCAATCATGGACAACTCGGCCCAAAACCTGTCCCCGACTTTTGTTACAGAGGATCCACTGGGCCGTGAGATGGACGCTTCAGGCCCACAACTGTTTCACTCTAGGGTGAATTCGCACTGCCTATAAAATAAAATCCCTGCTCGATAAAACGTTGTGACCCTAATTTTGGTGAGCCGACGCTTCGCTTCTTCTCTATATTTTCTCGAACTTTTCCTCTGATCGATTTCTCTCATTTCAGTCGCCGGCTTCCTTGTTTCGGAGTAGAGATGGCGGTTCCGCTTCTGTGTAAGAAAATCGTCAAGAAGAGGGTCAAGAAATTTAAGAGGCCGCAAAGCGACCGCAAAATCTGCGTAAAGGTATGGTTTTTATTTTTTTGGGGGTTTCCTTAATCAGTTCTTCGATTGATTCGATTCTTACATTGATACCTTCAATTATCGAGCCGTTATGAGATGTACAATTGTTTGTGTTCTGGCTTGTGATTTTGATGGATCACTTAAAATATTTGATCGGATACTCGTCTGTTGGGTTGGGGTTTCTAAGTTTGTGAGTTCTTTATTATGTGGTATTTTAATAGACGAGAGTATGTATTTTTTAGTGTTTATTGTTAGCGGTGTGAGGTCTCTGAAGGGTTTTCTTTTTTCAACATTTCAAACCTTTAATATGTAAAAAATGTCGTCCTTGTATAATACATGACACTGTGATTGTTAAATTTTGGTTATTCAGTTAAGAAAATCATATACGTGTGAATATTTGCTGTATAAGTTCTATTCTGTCTTATTGATGGTTTTATGAAGGATACTGTAATCCGTGTATATTTTATAATCTTTCTCATGCCTTATGAAACTTTAATTGTAATGTCATGTGAAAGTTTTGTTATAATGGGTTCCCAAACATTCATTCAAATGAACGGCCACTTGTTACATGACTTCTAAATATTTTTTTGGTATCTAAATACTTAAGAAAGTAAACTAGTATCTGGTTTAATTTGAGTCATGCCAGCAATAGTTATATGGTGAAAACAACGCAAGTTGGCTTTACGATCAGATGCAAGGTACTGCATTGGCTGAATTTGCTTAATTTTTCATCTCAAAGTATGATGTAGTAGTTTAACATATATTTGACTATTTGTTACAGCTGGGGGGGGGGGGGGGGGATTTAGACCAGACCCGCTAGACCCGACCCGACCCGACCCGATCCGGAATTACTGGGCTCTAGGTTTGGCCTATAGGGGATTGGGTCATAATCGGGTCGATCCGCTTGACCTGATTATTAAACGGGTCGGGTCGACCCAAAGCTGCCTGACCAGTTTAAAATGGCCCATATATATACACACATATTTATAGACTTATGTCATCCTGGGTCGAATCCTTCCCACTCAAATGCTATCCTACGACATCCGAATGCAAGATCCACTCTGTTGAAGTTGATCTACATTATTTCAAGTAACTAAAAATAAAAAATCATGTATTTTGAATATTTTTTGCCCATTCATTACGTAGGCGTAAAGGGACGGCCAAAAATAGCATATTGCCTAGATTTACGTTTTTAGACATACAAATTCTTGATCCGACTATTTCATCATGATCTAAACACTTAAAAGCCCTCACACCAATTTTTGTTAGATTTCAAATATTCTACCGTTAAACTAACCAACTCACTATTTTCGGTCGTCCATTTTGCGCCTATACAGGTGGGCAAAAAGTATTCAAAATACATGATTTTTGTTTTTAGTTACTTGAAATTATGTAGATCAACTTCAACAGAGTGGATCTTGCATTCGGATGTCGTAGGGTCCCTATTTTAAATATCAACCGAGTCGGTTGAGATATCTGCCGATATCTCATTTTTTGCCTACTGTCGATACAATTTGGGAAAATCACTCGCCATAACATTTGCAGCAAAAAATAGCCGATAATTGAAATGTCGGCTGATAAATTGCCCGATATCAGGCGATAAATCGCCTGATATATCGCTCAATATGAAATAACTTATTTATTGCACGATTGCTTGCAAATGTACATTGTTTTTTTATCATCTTTGCATGCAAATTACATTATTTTTATTGGTTAAATGATATCTATGACACTAAACTAACTTTTAGTTATCAATATTTCATTATATATATTGTCCAACATGAACAACCGATATGTGTGTGTATCCCCGACATCTCCCCTGATATCCGATATCTGATATGAAAAACCCCCATCCGATACGATCCTAATATCTGATATTTAGAACCTTACGCAAGGTTGTATTTAAGTGGGAATGATTTGGCCTCGAATCTTTCTACAAAGACACAAGTTTCTCTATATATATATGTATATATTAACCCAAAACCCTTTCATAATCAGGTCGTTTCCTCTCACAGTCGGCCGCAGCCCTTCTCTCCCTCTTCCAACAAAACCCCTAGATCCATTGCATCTCCTTTCTCCATCTCCATCCCTCTCCCTCTTTGGTTCCTTCCCTCATGTTGGCACTGTTGTCGCAAACCTCCTCCGGTCATCAACCTCTCTAGTTCCTTCCCTCATCGTAGATCCAGTCGAAGTTGTCACAGATTTGGCCGAAGTCATCGTAGATCCGGCCGAAGTCGCAGTAACCGTCTCTCTCCTTCTAACTCCTCCTAAGTATATGATTTGTTTCTTTGTAGATTTCTCTCTGGCGTGCTATCAAACCCGGTGACTTCACGAATTTGAAATGTAAGTTCTCTTCCTCCTTTCTTCTACTTCAAATTACTCATTTAAATTTTGATATAAGCGGTTGTATGGAAATGGTTCTCCACGGCAATCTCTATTAACTCAAGGATCTATTACTTTTCTTACTTCACCCAAATTCTCTAAAATCATTTCCATGTAAGCGCTTGTAGTAAAATTTCACAAATTGTATCTTGATATAGGGTCTAATACACAACCAACATCAAGCAATAAATTATATTCTCCAATGCTTTTCAAACTTTATGTTCATCTCAATAGCCATTGATTTCACATGAAAATCATCACTTTCCATCCCCGCCTTCAAGGTATGTTGAATAGTAGCATTGGAGAATATAATTTAAATGAGTAATTTCAGTAGAAGAAAGGAGGAAGTGAACTCACCTTTTAGATCTGTGAAGTCGCTGAGTCCAATAGCTCGCTGAAAGAAATCTACGATGATGGAGTAAATCGTAGACTTGAGGTGGAGAGAGACGACTGCGACAGTGCGACTTCGGCCAGATCTACGATGACTTCCGCCGGATCTGCGATGATAGCGCCAACTTCGACTGAATCTACGATGAGGAAAGGAACTGGAGAGGTCGATGACTAGAGGTCGCGACAACATCACCAACTTGAGGGAACTAGAGAGGGAGGTGAAGGGGAGATGGAGGAAGGAGCTGTGGCATATCTAGGGTTTCGTTGGGTGAGAAGAGAACGGTTGCGACGAGCTGTGAGAGAAAACGACCCGATTATGAAAGTTTTTCAGATTATATATATATATATATATATATATATATATATATATATATATATATATATATATGGACCATTTTTAAATGGGTCAGGTCAACCCGACCCGTTTAATAATCGCGTCGACCCGATTATGACCCTAACCTGTGAGGTGAAGGGGAGATGGAGGAAGGATCTGTGGCATATCTAGGGTTTCGTTGGGTGAGAAGAGAACGGTTGCGATGAGCTGTGAGAGAAAACGACCCGATTATGAAAGTTTTTCAGATTATATATATATATATATATATATATATATATATATATATATATATATATATATATATATATGGACCATTTTTAAATGGGTCGGGTCAACCCGACCCGTTTAATAATCGGGTCGACCCCATTATGACTCCAACCTGTATAGGCCAAACTCAGACCCGATAATTCCGGGTCTGGTCTGGCAGGTCCGTCTAAATTGCCCCTAGCTGTGTGCACATAAGTAGTTTTTAATGGTAAACATTCTTTTTGAATGGATCTGTCGTGTTTAATGGGTCGACCCGATTAGTTAAATGGGTCAGGTCGACTCGTATAAGGCCAGGTCGGGTACGAGTTCTGATTTTTGACATGATTATTTAATCTGGCTGGGTTAATCCGTATAGACCCGACCCAATTGCCACCCTTAGTTACAGCTAGGGGAATCCAACTGTAGAGATATTGTAACATGATGGCATTGTGATCAGTTTGAAGATTCATAATTACCTAAATAGATCTTCAATGGACATTTTCTTGAATGGAGATATATGAAAGACATGTTTAGGATTCACTAAGGATGGAACCAACTGTTATGAAAATCATTATATAGATAATATACTAATTTGGACAACAGCTTGAGCATGTACATGTACTTATACTTATTTTTCTGGTATCAAAATGTGATATAATAGTTTGGCAATATATATTCATTTTTTTGTTATATATCTAGTTAGGAATCTCATAGAAGAGACATCTTAACACGATGGGGTTTTCAATTTGAAGAATAATCTGGTCAGACATTAAGATATCCTTGTTTTTTTTATAGTTTAAATTTAGTGGATAACCCGACAAGCTGGAATTACTGATAGGTTTCCAATAAGAAACTAGGGATCAGTATAATTCAGCACTACCCAACTTGTCTTTTGACAAGTTGAAGCCTTCCAGCTACTATAGAAGCTCCATACCATAATTGGCATGGATCATTTACAAGATGAATAATTAATATGTATCAAGTCACTCTCCATGCCAAATTTTTGCATAGTCATTTTGTTTTGTTTGTTTGCTGTGTTTTCCTGTTAACTGTCTTGGAAATTCATTGTTAAGGCATATGAGAAAAATCACAAAAATTATTTGTCCTGGTGTTCTAAACAATTTGACATTTGGTATGTTTACAATGTATGTATTGAGTTCTGGATATCTGATGTTTGTCATTGATTTTGATTAAATTCAAAGAATAAGTTAAAATTTCAATGTTGCTATCTTCATGTAGTGGTCACTTTCTGACTCGCTTAAGATTGTGACACGTGTTTATCCGGCCCCCAAGGGATGCGCAAACGTGGCCACTTTCAAGACACTTGATCCAGAGTCTCCGTCCAATTTGAATTCCAAGCGGGGCCGGGTAAGTGGAAGAAGAGATAAATCTGGTTGAAGGGGGATCTCTATCTTTTAAGCCGAATCATCATCCAAATGGGGCAGTTGCCCCTCAGGGTCAATTCGTCAAGGCGTGAACTACCAGATTGAGCTGGACTCTCTCTTATCTTGATTCAAATCAGGATATTTAGTTCAACCGCTATCAAGATGAGGATTTTAAGCATTCAAATTGAGTGGGGCTCCTCACCTAATCTTAGAGATATTATCTGTATAAATAACAGATCCCTCCCAACAAAGAGAAAAATCCCGATCTAAATCCAGAAACCCTAGCAGACTAGAGAATCTCACTTGTAATCACTTTTATTATAGTGAATTTCTCTCTGTGATTTTTTCCTTTCGGGATTTCAAGTAAGTTTGTGTGTTGTGCATGTTGTGATTGATTTAATTCTCTTTATTATTTTGGTGCGTGAATTGATTCTTTAAGAATTTACCCACAACATTTGGTGCTTTAATTGAGATCTTGAAACTATACCCTTGAGATCTCTCGCTATCCAACACTCTACCCTTCCTTTAAACAGCCTTGCACGACCGATGTGGCTCCCTTTAGGAAGAGTGTCACCCAAGCTGCAGTCGCTCCATCCGCTGAACTATCAAAGTGACTGAGCTTGCGGACTGTCGGCCCAACCTCTCTGATGTCCATATCTGTGATGCTGAAGGTTCACATTCCAACGCCGTCTTACCACTTTGGATGCAGACCGTGGAACCCGAGCCCAGCTCAACGGAGAACAACTCCTCCAGATGCTTTCCACTATGCGGAGGCATATGGAGAGCCAACAAATAGAGATGATCTGACTACGCGAAGTAGCTGCTCATGAAAAAGCGGCATTCCGCGTCCAGGCTCGACTGCTCAAGCAAATCGGGACGCAGCACAAGTCGCAGCCTTCCCCCAATACAAGAAAGTGAACGCTATCTTTGGGAACTCCCTTATGGAAGGCACCACCACTAAGGAGAAGACCATTTACGTTAATGAAGCTCGGAGAGATAACTACCCGACAATAGTCACCCGCCTTCTTCTGACAGGCCAGTCTCTTTCTTAGAAAAATGCCTATACCATGCACTTTCCGTACGACGATGCCTTGGTCGTGACGGTACATGTTGGATGCTGCAAAATGTTGAAAATCTTAGTTAACGGGGGCAGTAGTGTCAACATCCTTTACGGTCACGCTTTAGATCGAATAGAAGACACTCCCAAGTAGGCCCAAAAGCTGATCAACCCCCAAACACAGTCACTCCTCTACGGTTTTGACAGGAGCAAAGCCCGCTCCCCCGACACCGTCGAGTTCCCAGTTCATGTCGACCTTTTCAACGTCGTCACAGAATTCTGTGTCCTTGACGTTCAATCCCCCTACAACGCCATCCTCGGGAGGCCGTGGATTCGCATGATGAGAGCGGTGCCATCTACCCATCATCAGCTACTGAAATATCTTATACCATCCGGAATGGCCAACATCTGGGTGAACAGGCGATGATGAGAATGGTACATGCAGTGGCCTGAAAGAGGTCGGCCTGGGCGCAAAAGACCCTCCGAGAAGGCCTTAGCAAAGACTCTCCTGTGGACAAGAAGCAGAAGAGGGTTGCTGATCAATAGCATTCACAGTACAGTGAAAGCCGAGATCCTGACCTATCTGCCGAGTTGGGAATCCCCGACAATAAGACCGGGGAGGAGCCTGAGACATTAGATTTGAACCACCCCGAGCGGACCCTTCAGATAGGCTCAGGACTGCACCCCCACGAGAAGATATTGTTCAAACAATTCTTGTCGGAAGAATCGAACGTATTCGCGTGGTCTCTCACAAGCTCTCCATTAAGGTGGACGCCAAGCTGGTAAAATAGAAGCCTAAGAGAATGAACGAAGAGAGGAGTCGCGCCATCAGTGACGAAGTTGATCGCCTACTTCGAGAGGGCTTCATTCGAGGGACGTTCTATCCCGACTAGCTCTCTAATCCTGTCCTCGTCAAGAAAAAGAATGGGAAGTAGAGGGTTTGCATCGACTTTACCAACCTCAATGAAGCCTGCCCAAAAGACAGTTATCCCCTTCTGAGGATCGATCAACTAGTGGAGCAACGGTGGGCCACGAGCTCCTTAGCTTCATGGACGCCTATTTCGGCTACAATCAGATCAAGATGCACCCACCAGACGAAGATAAAACGGCTTTCTCCACTGGTCGGGGAATCTACTGTTACAGAGTAGTCCCTTCGGACTCAAGAACGCAGGACCCACATTCCAGTGATGGTCAATAAAATTTTAAAGACCTGATCGGGAGCACCATGGAGGTTTACGTCGATGATATGTTGGTGAAGAGTGTACAACCCGCGGATCACCTCCAACATCTAGACAAAGCTTCAACCTCTTTGGGCAATATAAGGTAAAGCTCAACCCCGAAAAATGCACATTTGGGATGGCCTTTGGGAAGTTCTTGGGGTATTTGGTCGCTCGACGGGCATCGAAGCTGACTCCGACCAGAAATTCACAATTTTGAACATGAAGTCACTCACTTGTGTGAAGGAGGTCTAGACGCTAAACGAGCGCCTTGCAACCCTCAATCAGTTCATCAGTCAGTCCACAGATAAGTGCAGGCCATTTTTCAAGTCTTAAAGAAGAATGGAGTTGACTTCTGCTGGAATGCAGATAGTGAGACGTCTTTCCAGGGATTGAAGTACCTGGCCTCACCGCTACTATTGTCAAAACCCTCCTTGGGAGAGGCTATTTCTCTTCCTCGCAGTTTCGGAGTCGACAGTAAGTGGAGCCCCAGTTCAAGAAGATGAGAGTATCCAAAAGCCAGTGTATTATGCCAGCCATTCCATGAATGGCCCACAAACTAGATACCAAAGACTAGAAAAGCCGATGCTTGCTCTCTTCATTATTTCAAGGAAGCTCAAACACTATTTTCAGACCTTTCCGATCACAGTTCTCACTGAGCACCCCCTAAGAAGCGTCGTAAAAAACCCAAAAGAAATCGAGAGGATTTCGAGGTGGACCTCGGAATTGAGATCCTACGGATTTAGATACGAGCCAAGAACAATGATCAAATGCCAGGTTTTAGCCGATTTCATTGCCGACTTCACCCCGGGGGCTGCAGAGCACGCTGAACAACTAGAAGGGTGGATCCTGAATGTGGATGGAGCTTTAAACAGTTAAACAGTAAGGGGGGCATGCATCGAGATCGTCCTCATCACCCCCGAAGGATCCATCATCGAACAGTCCTTCACTCTCGGCTTCCCCACATTCAACAACAAAGCCGAGTATGAGGTTGTCCTAGCTGACCATCACTCTCGGAGTCACGAGTCATCAGAGAGTACATCACAAGAGATTCTCGGATGGCTGAGTATCTACAACTTGTCCTTAAATTGAAGTTCAAAGTTCCCCGATGCGACTTCAGGTGGGTCCCCAGTTCCGAAAACAATCATGCCAACTCGCTTGCCTACCTGGGGGCAGCCACAGAATTCCAGTTTAGGTGTGAAATCCCTGTTAAGCACATCGCTAATCCAAGCGTCCAGCAACCAACCGGGGAAATCTTATGCCTTGACACTTTGCCGGGGTGGAGAGACCCCATCATCGCCTACCTAATGGACGGAATACTCCCTGATGACAAAGCAGAAGCACGAAAGCTCCAGTACTTAGCGTCCAGGTGCACGCTCCATGGGGATACCCTGTACAAGAAATCTTACTTCAGCTTCCACCCCGACCCATATCTGAGATGTCTCAGGCCAGACAGCTCGGAGAGTTGTGCAAGAAATCCACGGTAGCGACTGCGGGAACCACGCGGGAGGACACTTTCTCGCTTACAAAGTCATCAACCAAGGGTATTTCTGGCCCAAAATGTTCAGCGACGTCAAAGATTACGTGAAAATGTGCCTACAATGTGAAAGGTTTGCTTTGGTGTCAAATTGACCGAGTACTGACCTCTACACCTTACGCAGCCCTTGGCCCTTCATGCAATGGGGATTGGACTTGGTCGGGAAAGCCTCAAGTATGATTTCTTCTGGTAGTCACCAATTACTTCAAATGGATCGAGGTAGTGGCGCTCTCCAAAGTCACCGGGTAGCACATCGTCAAGTTCCTTTGGCAGAACATAGTATGTCGCTTTGGGCTCCCCCATACCATTCTCTGACAACGAAACAAATTTCGTCAGCAAGTGGCAAGTTTCTGTGACAAGTGCAAAATCACACATCGATTCTCCTCGCCCTATTATCTTCAAGGCAAAGGTCAGGCCGAAATCTGCAACCGCACCATCTTGGGCAACCTGTGCAAAATTCTGGGTAGGGCCAAAGGCAAATGGACAGAGAAACTTCTTGGAGTGTTCTGGGCTTACAGGACCACTAAACAAGTCTTGACTGAAGAAACCCCATTCTCGCTAGCATACGGCACGAAAGCGATCATTCCGGTCGACATCAGCATGTTGACACTCCGAGTGGAAGGGGTGGTCCAAGACCAGAACAATGCCCTGCTCCACCTGATGCTGGACCACTCAGAGGAAAGGCGACCACATGCTCAAATCTGCATTGTGGCCTATCAACAGCAAGTCCGGGTTGCTCACCACAAAAAGGTGAAGTCTCAGGAATTTCAAGTCGAAGACCTGATCCTGAAGCGAGTGATTCAGAGCACGCGATAATGGGGCCAAGGGAAGCTCGGATCCAACTGGGAGGGCCCCTGTAATGCACCGATCTCGCGGGTATTGAGATGTTACTGCGATGTATATACGCAGGTCAGAAATACCCTCACATATATACGCTAAGCATCAGTATAGGTAAGAATCAGAGTACGAAAGTACGTGGTGCATTATATATTCCAATATATGAGTACAATTATGAAGTTATCACAGCACGTGACACAATATTACAAGAATATTACATCACTGATAGGCAAATGTCAGAATACAAAGAGATACAATTATGAATAGTATAAAAGGCACTCACGAGTTACTAAAGAAAAACTCGAGAGACGAGGGGTCTGGAAGGATAGGGCCCTGGACGGTCAACTGCTGATCCACGACGCTATCGCTGCGCGACTCAGATCATTAAGAAGTCCACCACGGTTCAAGCTAAACTCCCCAACGAGTGGTAAGATGAGTGCCAAGTGGCGTGCATAGACAAACACACGTGTATTGATAAATCCGAGTAGAAAAGCATGAGCAGGCAAGGAGACGACATTAAATAAAGTAAATGTGACAATCAATTATACAAGCCCAAATTATCGATCCGTGAGATTAGTATGTCGAAGGAATAATCCAAATAAGGAAACCCTCATATATATGCCCTATACCTCTTGTCATCGTATTTTGAGTTCATATAACCTGAATTGTTTCCTAAACTAAGAAAACATCATAAATTCGATAAAACCGATAAGACTGAATAAAATCGAATGCAGGCAAAACCAGTTGTACAAGCTCAGTTTACGGCTTCAAGAGACTGATACGTCTAAGGAATAATCCAAACAAGGAAACCTTCATCTATATACCTTATGTCTCAGGTTACCGTATTCGAGTGTATACAATCCGAATTGCAAAACAGCACGATGAATTATTATTCAGTATCTTATTATTATTACTCGAACAACTCATATATCTGGGTATGTGTTTTGGCATATGATCCAACCCACATACATCTATATATGAGTAAGTCGAGGTTGTTTATTAAAAACTGATGAATAACTAATAGATTATATTTATAGTGGGTCTCGCCTCTACTCGAAACAACGACCTTTGTGATTCTGACTCCTGCTTCTGGGGACTTACATTTTGCCCCACACGTCACTTCGTCAGGGACTTATATCACACCTCACACAACACTTCTTTACATAATTCACCATTATAAATACAGCGTCCATCAGTTTCCCCGACCCGATGTAAGGTACTTTTTATAGTTTATTATGTAATTATCAACGGGAATGAGGAAGTGCATGTCAAGAGTATCAGTACATGTGTACTGGATTATAAAGCATATCAGGTATTACATTTTCGTAATGTGATAATCATGAGTCAAGTGTAAGTATGGCCGGAGTCAGTTAATAACATGTAGGTGTCAGGTGATAACAAGGTGACAGGTGTCAAGTAATAGCATGACAGGTGTCAAGTGATCAACATAGCATGTCAAATGATGGCACAATAGATATCAACTATCGTGAATCACAATACAGGAGAATAGTACGAATACAGAAAAACAATACAGTTTTGGAAAATAGTATAAGTAATAGTTTCAAACTTTTCACAACCATCAAGAAAAGAATAATAGTTAAATTATCGAGCGGGCAAGTAAGCGAACATCCAAGTGGAGCCAAGCACAGCTGGAGTGAAGCTAACACACATCACTAAACCATCACGTTTGGCGTGATTACCGCTTGCGGTATGGCTAAACGCACACGACGGAGTGAGCATATGAATGCTAGACTGTCGCGAGTGGCGAAGCCGCGCTCACGGTGTAACTACGCTCGCACAGAGTTAGCGATAAAGTGCTGAGCGTTAGTCCGCCTACTAGTCGTAGCTAAGAGATCTGACGGTCTGAACGCACTCCCTCTTTCAAAGAATTGGCCGAAAGCCCAAAGGGCTAATAGGCTCGAAGGCAGAGTAAGTACCTGCAGAAGTACTAGTATCAATCACACATATAACAGGTAATAACTAAGCTATCAATAGAGTGGTGAAGCCCGGAGGCTGAGCAAGACAGAAATAAAGTCAACGAGTAGACAAGCGAACATCCAAGCGAAGCTTAAACAAGGCTGGAGTGAAATTAGTGCACAACGCTAAAGGCTATCATGCTCGGTGTGGTTACTGCTCGCGATGAAGCTAATGCACGCGTGTGGTAGGGGGTAAACCGCTCCGCATCACCTGTGGCGAAGCAGTGCTCACGACGTAACTACACTCGGACGGAGTTAGCGGTAAACCGCTGAGCGCTAGGCTCGCCTACTAGGCGAGGCCGAGAGACCCGACAGTCTATGCGTCCAAAGGGCTGAAGAAAGACCATAAGATCTAAGCGCACTCCCGGTAGCTATCACGAAACCCAGAGGGTGCAAGAGATATAACCTATGGGTAGCCAACCTGAGAAGTGGGCAGAAGCATGAACCCTAATAGGGCCAAGTAGATGCCTGCATAAAATAACGTTGGTACCACACGAGCACACAAACATGGTAATAACTAGATTATCTGTGGAGTGGTGAAGCCCGAAGGCTAGCGATCACGAAGGGTCGGCCACACATGATAATAAAGCAGTAGAACAGGTCACAGGCAGTGTACATGTACAAGTTTAAAACAACACTACTACAAGCATTCGTCACACTGATACAAATGCATGTGTCCATAGTATACATGTACACACCACTCACATCGAGACAATACCCAACACCAGTACAAATCATGTCTATGATACAGTTATAATTATTCAAAAGCACTAAAACACTAGAAACACGTGCACACCTGCCACCAATATATAAAAATATAATTATATTTTTAGAGAGTGAATAAGGGAGGGGGGAGAGAAAGAAATAAGAGAGTTGCAGGAGAGGGAAATCAAGAGAAGAGGGGGGCAGGCCACGACCAGGCTCATGGCTAGGTGGGCCCAGGGCTGGCCGGCTCTAGCCGCGCGCGACCAGGGTGTGGCGGCGATGGCCATTTGGAGGAGAGGGTCGGAGTTTGGGTGGTGATGGTGGAAGGAGTGATTTTGGTAAAGGAGATGGATGGTGATTGAGGTGGTTGTGGGAGGATTTGGGAGGAGGAGATGAAGGGAGGAGAGGTGGAGCTCGCCGGTGGTGGAGTCGGCCGGCTGGAGGTTGGGGATGAGATGGTGGGGGTGTGGTGATGAAGATATAGATGATGATAATGAAGGTGATGGAGTTTGAGAGAGATACAGGAAAAGATGGAGGGAAGTGGGGGAGATGGGGATGGCGTCGGCGTCAGCGTCGGCCGTGGGCTCGTCGGAGGTGGTGGCGCGTCAAGTGTGAAAGTGGTGGTCAGTTGTTAGTGAGAAGGGGAGATGAAATTGGAGAATGAAGGAGAGGGAGTGAGAATTTGAGAAATAAAGAGGAGGATTTGGGAGGGGGCTGGGCTCAGCGTGCGTCGCCAGCCAAAGGGAAGAAGAAAAGAATAAAAGAAAAAAAAGGAGGGAAAAGAAAAGGAAATATCTTGGTATTAACTCCGGATCTGGGAATGCACTGAAAATACCGAAAATGTTAGAAAAATAGAGTAACGCGGAAAGGTCTTCAAAAATTCTCAAAAATAGTAAATATTATATTGAGGACCATGGTGAAATCGGATTCAAGAAATTCAATCCCGTTTTCAAATTAAAAATCTTGGAATCAACCAGCAGTACCGGTCTACACGAAAACCGATCGAATTTTGATAAATTCAGAAAAATTTTCAAAATGCGTTTAGATAGAAAATACGATAGAAAAATTTCCAAAATGCGTTCAGAATTTTGATAAATAGATTTTCAAATTTTCAAAATGAATTTTGATAAATTCCTGTATGCTCCTCTCTTCTATTAGTCCTCGGGAAGTTACAACCCTCGAGGGAAGTTCTTAACTGCTCACAAAGAGAAAAGAGCAGAGAGGTATCTGTAGTGGTCACTTTCTGACTCGTCTAAGATTGTGACACATGTCTATCCGGCCCCCAAGGAATGCGTGACGCGTGGCCACTTTCAGAATACCTGATTCAGAATCACCGTCCAATTCGGGTAAGTGGAAGAAGGGATAAAGCTGGTTTAAGGAGGATTTCTATCTATTAAGTCTAATCATCGTCCAAACGGGGCAGTTGCCCTTCGTGGACAATTCGTCCTTATCTACAATAAGGCGCGAACTACCAGAGAGAGCTGGACTCGCACCTATCTCGACTCAACAGAATGTTCAGTTCAACCGCTATCAAAATGAGGATTTTAAGCATTCAAATTGAGTGGGACTCCTTCACCTTATCTTAGAGATATTACCTGTATAAATAACAGATCCCTCCCAACAAGGAGAAAAATCACGATCTGAATCCAAAAATCCTATCACACTAGAGAATGTCACCTGTAATCACCTTTGTTATAGTGGAAACTCTCTCTCCGTGATTTTTTCCTTTTCCGGTTTCCACGTAAGTTGTGTGTTTGTGCATGTTGTGATTTGAATTAATTATCCCTCTCCATTATTTTGGGGTGTGGATTGATTCCTTAGGAATTTACCCACATCACTACATATCACCCTATGATGAGTGTTTGGCACCAAGTATCAGAAATGGGTTGTCCCAGAGCCTGACACGAGAATGTAGCTATTTATGTATCTTTTTTTTTTTTTTGTGAACATGACATGTTTAAACATATGCTTTGAGTTTGTTGGTTGGCGAACATTATTTTGTAAATTTTTCCAAGAATGCATAGCGCATGACATCTTTGTATGTTCATTGACGTGTCTAGAACCATTTTTTTAGGTAGGAAAAGAGCAAAAATGTGTAGATTTTGTAGAATATTTGTCTTGTATTTGTGGGTCTTGAACGTAAATCTCAATCAGAATACTAATACAGAACTTGTAAAAGCTTTTTTAACAGGTTTATTGGTTTTCCAAGCATGTGTTTCTTTCGTAAGCACTAATCTGTTTCAATATGTAGTTAAAAAGATCTATTATTCGAGTTTTCATTTTACTGTTGTTTTATTTCCGTCTCTCTTTTTTTTTTAACCACAAAATGGTTGTTGCTTATCTGGTTTCTCCCTTCCGTCACTTGTTATTGCACTTCCGTGCCTATGTTGTTTGTCTAAAGTCCAATCTAGTTCACCTGGTTGCTTCCTTTAGTCACCTTCTGTTATTGTCTCCCCAGTTTCACTTTTTGCTTATCTGGTTTCTTCAGTGACACTATTATTTAGAACTATCTTTACATTTGATGATGATTTAGGTTTCGTTTTTCATTATCTCCAGTGGAATTTGTCTTTAGTTCCTTGTTTTCCCCTTTTGTTTTAGTTTGAATTTGTGTTTGGCTGATTTTCTGTTTTTATTTTTATTTTATGACAGCCAAGCTGGCGTAGGCCAAAGGGTATTGATTCACGCGTGAGGAGAAAGTTCAAGGGAGTTACTTTGATGCCCAATATTGGCTACGGTTCTGACAAGAAGACACGGCACTATCTGCCCAACGGCTTCAAGAAGTTTGTTGTGCACAGCGTATCTGAGCTAGAACTGCTTATGATGCATAACAGGTAGCTAGCTATATGCAGCTTCTTTCTTATTTTCACAACTTATAATCTAACCTTTCATTGCCCACCGGTAGTTGTTACTTGTCAAGTCTTCCACACTCTGCTGTTAATGGTCGACAATTGTGGTATTTGTCAGGACTTATTGTGCTGAGATTGCTCACAATGTCTCTACAAGGAAGCGAAAAGATATAGTAGAGAGGGCTGCTCAACTTGACATTGTTGTCACCAACAAGCTAGCCAGGCTTCGCAGCCAGGAGGATGAGTGATTAGTTTTGTGAGCGAAAAAATATAGTAGAGAGGGCTGCTCAACTTGACATTGTTGTCACCAACAAGCTAGCCAGGCTTCGCAGCCAGGAGGATGAGTGATTAGTTTTGCGAGACTTGAAAGCTTTAATCTTCTAGGATCCGGGATCTCTTTGGTTGCAGATTTTGTTTCTGGTTCTTGAGTGGTCTTTATTATTTTGGAATGTTACTGCAGTATTATCTGAAGTGGTTCTTTAAGATTCTCCTTATGATCATTAACTTATTTTGTGGCATTGCAGTATGTTATTATCCAGGAATTAATTATGTTCATTCTTGGTAAGGGGATGGGATTCAAATGAATACAACCTTTTAGATGGGTTAGAATTCCTGGAATGTTTATGGTTTGCTACCTAAGGCAAATCTTTTGCTGATTGGCCTTATTGGCCGAGAAGACTGTTGGTTTTTCTTTCTTTGGCAACTGTGGGACCCATAATCTCCTTTAGCTTTGATGACCAGCAACTGCCATACTTGTTTTTGGGTTCTTGGCTAGAAATTGTAGATGCCAAAGTTTCCCGGGACGTACCTACAAGCGTTATTTATCATCCTTCAAATCCGGAAGAGTATTTCATGTACATCAAGTCGGTTGGAGCTAAAATTGCATTTCTTACTGTGTATGTCGATGATATTCTTTTAGCTGGGAATGATTTGGCCTTTCTAATAGAGATCAAGAATTGGCCATTCCATACTTTTGAAATGAAAGATCTTGGTGATGCTTCATGCATCTTCGGCATCAAGATCACCAGAGATAGAGCAACAAGGAAACTCAGCTTCTTGTAGGAGACATATTGTTACTGTTTTGTAATTATTGTTCAGCCGGTATGCTTCCTTATGATGGGAGAAAGAAACTAAGAAAAGAAGATTGTCCGAGATTGCCTTCAGATAAACTAGATGAATCAAGGTACCCTTCAGCAGTTGGAAGCCTGATGTGCGCGAGGCCGAATCGTGCATAAGTGTTGCAAACAAATCATATGCTTTGATATATCAAGATGATGAGTTGGAATTAATATGTTATTATGACTGTGTCTGACGGGATGTGTTGACATTAGAAAATCTACTTCTAGCTTTGTGTTTATGTTTGCCGGCGGCACTATCTCTTGGAAAAGTAAGGAGCAAGATTGTGTGGGCTCAATCCACAATGGATGCTGAGTAGGCCTTTTAATGGGTCGGGTTCGGGGCGGTACAGGTGATACCATACTCGGACCCGTTTACCTAAGAGGGTACCATACTCGTCCCGTTTACCCGCAGGTCCAGAAGGTGAGTTTTCATACCCGGACCCACTGTACCCGCGGGTCCAGACCTGTTTACCCAGACCCATAACAAAAAAAAAAACATAAACAAATACAGTAACAAAAACACATGAAGAGGGAGAAAAAAAATTTTATAAAAAGAAAGAAAGAAAGCATTTTAATATCAATAAAAATGAAATGCAACCAGGTGCAAGAGGTGGAGGGAAAATTTTCGATGAAAGACTCTAATAAAGAAAAAAATTTAAAGTAAGGCCCCCAAATTTATTTGGGAAAACATAACAATAGAATCACCCAACAATTAACCAACAATCTGCAACATTTAAAGTACAAAGGGATCATTTACTGATAGAGTCTTGAGAGGGTTTTAATTCTATTAGTATTATTTATATTTATGTTTTGAAATGGGTAAATGGGTAATCGGGTCTGGTTCAAGTAAAATCAGACCCATCCCATTTAATACTCGGGTATACGGGTATGGGTCCAGAGCAACCCTTTCCATACCCGCTTAATCGGGTCGGGTCCGGCTCTGGACCTGACCCATTGACAGGCCTAATACTGAGTACGTAGCTATTAACTTGGCTGTTAAGGAGGTTGTTTATCTCAAAGTTTTTGAGGAGAAACCTATCACAATTTTTTGTGATTATACCTCAACAATTGCTGTCACTGAGGATCCAAAGTGCCACTCTAAAAAGCTAAACACATTGAAGGCAAGTACCACTATGTCAGGTATGAGTGGAAAAAGAAAGAAGTCCTTGTCCATAATATATCTTCTAGAGCCAACTTAGCTGATCCATTGACCAAGTGTCTTGCTATTTCTGTATTTAATCATCATTTTCATACAATAAGTTTAAAATTCTTAACAATAATAATAATTTCATGGAATAAATATTTGGCATCATATATGATTGTTGATTAATCATTGTTAGGTATATGCCGTGAGGTTAAGCTTCCCTATTAGGTATTGTATACTCAATAGGGAGTGGGGTGAATCTCAAATTGTTCAGTGTGTATATACAGATAGATAGAGAAAGACTTCGGCCATTCTGGAATGATTCGAGGCTGAATCCTTCCCTCTCAAATACAACTCTATGCCATCCGAATTCAAGATCCACTTTATTGAAGTTGATCTACTTTTAAGTAACTAAAAAAAATAATCATGTATTTTGAATACTTTTTGCCTATCCATCAAGTAGGCGCAAAATGTACGACTGAAATAGTGATTTGGTTAGTTTAACGGTATAAAATATTTGAAATCTAATAAAATTTGTATGTGACAATTTTAAAGTGTTTAGATCATGATGAAAGATCGGATCGAAAATTTGAATGTCTAAAGACAGTGATCAAAACAATATGTTATTTTCGGCTGTCTATTTTACGCCTACTTTATGAATGGACAAAATGTATTCAAAATACTTGATTTTTTGTTTTAATTATTTTAAACAATGTAAATCAACTTCAACAGAGTGAATTTTGTATTTTAATGTCGTGAGATTGAGTTTGAGTGGAAAGAATTCGGGCTCGAATCCTTCTGCATGCACCCAAGTGTGTGTGTGTGGTCTCGGCTAACTACATATATATCAGAGAATTTGAAGTCACACATATAGTCATGACCTATTTTATAATAATGTTTTTCTTTAAAAATATTTTTTGAAACCAAGTGGGAGTTTGTTGGATTTTTTATGGTTTCAAAGATAGATTAAATTAATCAAATATTTCTTATGATAAAGATCAATTTTATGAAGTTGTTTCGAGTTTATTAAAGGCCATGTACTTATTAGATTGAGGTTATAATTTGAGTAACTCTAGTATAAGGAACTACGACCTGTAGTACCCTTGTAAGAACTATAGCTATTGAATTAAAGCTTATTCCTTTCTTATTTCTTCATAAATTCTAATATATTACATAACGTTTATTCATTACAATTTATGAACAATATTCAAAGTTAAATGAATATGTGTTTTCGAATAGCATATATAGCATATAAACCCTCGTTTTCGAATAGCATATATAAATCCCCGTACGGTTTTTACGAGTGAGGAGTCAAAACAACCTAGTCTGGATGAAGGGTGCACACCAATCACTTGTAGAAAGATTTATTATGTTGATCATTTTATAAAGTGTTTACACGAAGAGGGTAAATATCGGGATGAACTTATCATGTGCTATTCCTTTTGTCTGAATCCTATTAAAGAAGATATATTAATTGCATTTAAATATACATAATGTCTAACAAGTAGCCTTTTCTTTTATTCTTTTTTTTTTTTTGCCTTCTAAATATTCAGTTTAATGATTTTACCCAATCAAGCATTATGTGCACATCTTTTAATATGTCATCAACTATTCTTCCATACTAATATGGACATTTGATCGGCTTAAGGTATATTAGCCTCTTTGGTGAATCCTGAGAGTATACATTTTCCACAACATACAACACCCATTAATCGGTAATTTTCTGACCCAGATTTTGTTTCGATGTAAGTTGTAAGATGATATATTAGTTCCATGCAATGGAATGTGTAATATTGCTACCACAGAAGGGATAGGTATGTATCCTGTGTTTGCATGCTACACTGCGAATTCAATCTCTCTGAGCTCCACCTTAACAATACGATAACACACATCATCTCGTGGAATCTCAAATGATGGTGCCGGGGAATCTGCAACGCCATTCTCAGATTGAGCATGATCGCCGGCTAACTCCTCGTTGATCCAGACGTGGAATGCTATGCTAAGTCAGCTTGTGTTTTGCATAATGTGGGTAGGAACATGCCAGCAAAATAATTGATAGTGTGTTAAATGAGAGTGCACAAGCCATTCTTAAGAACAATAGGGTTACATGATACCCTCCTCTTCGGTAACAAGATTGAGGTAGAGATCCAAAATGTTTGGGCATCATCTCTTGTAACATTGAAGGGAGCAGAGCTTCTCGGTGAAGTGTCCATCCAAGAGAAAATCTGAAGAAATGCCCTGATGCGCTCATCAGTTTCGATCCAGTTCATCAGATTGTTCTCTGCCTCAATATTTGATGCACTCTTACTTTCAGCTTTAGGTTTCTACTATTGTGTAGGTCACTATGGATTTTGGACTGTGAGATATTAATAGGATGAGACGTGGATCTAAGATGAAGTAATTTTTTTCCTTAAACTTGATTCGTCATTGTAACGTGAAAGTTAATAGCATTATTAACTAATTAATTATTTTATAACTAAAGAAAGCTTCTGTTTTGTTACTTTGGACCCCCGGCAATCTGCCGATTGAGGATACAGTTCAGTGTAACAAATCATACCAACTAACAACTTTTTATCATGTGTTACACCAACAGATTATTATCAGATGATTCAAGTAATATGTTTTGGCTATAATCTCAACCGGTGAAGATGCATTTTCTTTGTTTTCTTTACTCTTTGATTCATTTAGTGGTTGCGGAAGAGTTTAATTAATAAGGATTACTTCATTTGGATCTTCAATGCTCTCATTTGGCAGTAGATTAGGGGCTACAGCATAAATGACAATTAAGTGTTAGTCTTTGCACTATCATTTACGGTTGCCTTAGACGGAATAGGAAATGCAACAAAGTGTCTCATCAATAGCAGACCCTCTATAGCCACCAATCAATGATACTCCATGAAGAGAGAGTCCATGTGTCATTGCTCCCGTGATATCGCAGGGCACACATCTTTAGCTGGTGGTCGGTTTGTTTTTCTGCAGATGCCTTGAACTGGAGAAAAGTAGAGAATGCCTCTGATTTATTCTGAAGAAAGTAGACTCACATCATCGTGCTATAATCATCAACAAAAATAATAAAATATCTTTTGTTACTAAATGAAGGTGTTCTCATTGGGCCACAGACATCTGCGTGCACTAGCTCCATCTTGAGCTCTCCATGTTGTCTCTGGAAATGGTAATCGATGAAGCTTCCCATAAATGCATTCTTTACATATACTATCTTTCTTCTTGACAGAGGGAAGACAATAACCATGTCCCTCAATTCTTCACATATACTATCTTTCTTCTTGACAGGAGGAAGACCAATAACCATGTCCCTCAATTCTTCACATATACTATCTTTCTTCTTTATTGTAGATTTCAAATTAGTTTTAACATTATCATCCCTTCTCATGTTGCATAAAGACGCAAAGTAACATGCAAGCTGTATGGAACCAAAAATGAAAAGCATCATCCCACATGTTGTATAGTCAAATGAATTCTTCCTAATTGTGCTCAAACTTTCTTTTTCATAAATATCTCTAGTTTACAAATCTATACTAATGGGTCATCCATCAAAAGAAACAAATTTATAGGAAATGTTAAAATTGTTGCAAGTACATTCAATTCTTGAATACTATTTAATCTCACCTACCATTCAGCTCATATGAGAAGAGGAACATGCGTGTTGGTACAGTAACATTTTTATGTTTAATTGGGCATGGAAAAAGAATGAATTACTAGAAAAGATAGTTGCAAACATCAACACACAGGATAGTCAGAGAAGCAAGAATTTTTGACTATATCATACAGCCCACAGACATTGTGTCAACTTGGAGAACTAATTGTAAGTCATGAGAAAAATTGTCTACTCTTCAAACAAAAGAGAGGAAGATTGTCTCGATATATAACCTCCTATAGTTGAATAAAAGTTGCTGTCACTACCATTTATTGTATATTATATGTCACATTTTCATATTTATTTTTATTTAAACTCTACTATTTAATTGTTTTAACATCTAAAGGTGTTAAAACAATTAAATATGCACTTTTCACTACCTATCACAACGCCGTTTTCTTTACTATACAGGTGTGAAGCCATACTCCCACTAGAGATTCAGATCCCATCTCTATGCATTACCTTGACAACGGAGATGACAAATGAGGAGAAGCATCGACTGCGACTCCAGGAGCTGGAAGCTTTGAACGATAAATGCCTGCAAGCTCAACAGCAAATCGAGCTTTATCAAGCTCGATTTGCCAGAGCCTTCAACAAGAAAGTCAAGGAGCGGACTTTCAAGAAAGGTGACCTTGTTTTAACTTTCAGAAAACCCATTGTGATAACACATAAGACAAAAGGGAAATTTCAGCCCAAATGGGAAGGACCGTTTGTAGTAGAGTCAATCTACTCAAATGGAGCATACCGCCTCATAACCCCAGACTTCGATACGCTCATGATGCCGATCAATGACAGATTCTTGAAGAAGTACTATCCTTAATAGGATCTCATGATCAGGTTAACATTACATCTCTGATCAAAACTTCAGATCCAAGATGTTTGGAAGAGCGCCAAAGAAAAGCTTCTTCCTTCAATGGATCACATTACGATCGATCATTGCTGAGCCGACCGAACATTGGTAGCATCATAAAGCATGATGCAAACATATAAGAAAAGATAAAGTGTGAAATTTTAGTTTTAGCCTTGTTACTCTTCTCTAGTTTATCTATGGAACATCTGACGTCTCCGATCGCTAAAGGATAGAGGAAGTAGTTGGCATTTAAGTCCAACGAAAAATCCTCAACAACTCATCATATTGAGGGGAATAGCATGACTAGCCTAACTTAAATGGTAGTTAGTAAAGGCATACCAAATTCGTTGGTAACTGAGGGTATGCTAAAAATCCTAGGGGACTTGGTCCCGCCGACCCCCGAAAAAAAATCCCTTACCAATTCTCCTTCATGGAATGGTAGGACCACAAAAATACATATATCCATTTTCTCAGTGGAATGAGCATAGACTTGTCACGTTAACAATAAACCTTTGACAAGCCATTTTCCTTAACCCCAACGGAGTTCGTCACATTAATAGTAAATCTCTGACAAGTCATTTTCCTTAATCCCCAACGGAGTTTGTCAAGCTAACAGTAAACCTCTGACAATTCATTCTACCTCCCACCAAAATCCCCTGCTAATTCTCTTTCATGGAGTGGTAGGTCCACAAACTCAATCACTGTTATGTTAACACCACATCTTTAATAGTGAATAGTTTCAATACTCTTCAGCGTGTATGAACTTCCACTTGATGACTTCCTTACATAGAGCCACAAGTCTTCAAAATTGCTAAGTTAACATTACACCTCTAAAAATCCAAATGTCACTTGTTAATTCTCCTCAATAGAATGACAGGTCCTCAAAATTGCTCGTATCGCAAATCAACTCTTATCATGTTAATTTTACATCTCTGACAGATTACTGTTAAGTTTAATATCACACTTCTGACAGTGATCAAGTTGCTGCCAAGTTCAATATTAAACCTCTGACAGTCACTTTCCTCATGCCTCCATATAAAAGCTGAGACGAGCGATGCTAAGTTAACATCACATCTCTAACATCCAGTTCATTGTTAAGTTCAACAATATACCTATGACAATGATTTTCCATCGAGCTTCCAATCAAAGTCGAAATGACCAATACTAAGTTTAAAATTACACCTCTGTTATTCTCCACTGTTAAGTTCAACACTACACCTATGATAGTGGTATCTTCAGTTTCCCTAATAAAACTGAAATTCCTATGGAGCTAAGTTAACAGTTAACCTCTAGCTCACATCCTTGTCAAGTTAATATCACACCTCTGGCAGGATTCATTCAAATCCGTTAAGTTAATATCACAACTCTGACGGTAAAGAAATACTTAGATCCACGACGGGTCTAGTCTTACTTGTTATTCTCGTCAATAGAATGGCAAGTCCACTTAAAATTACTGCTAGATTGATATCACACCTTTAACAGTGTTCTCTACTCCCCAACTGAGTACGTAAATACTAAACCTCTAATGATGGACTCAAACACAATCTCCTGCGGAGTAAAGACTTCACTTGTCATTCTCATCCATAGGACGGCAAGTCCATAGAAACTATTCCACTTCTGTCAAGTTAACATCACACCTCTGACAGTATCCTTAAATTCCTTAAATGAAAATTTTCAACTTTGAGTTGTTAAGTTAAAATATCACACCTCTAGCAAATCAAAGGTAATTACTTGTCTGATTTTCAATGCAAAAAGAAAGTCAAGACATATAAGAAGGTAGAAAAATATCACTTTTTATTGATATTCAAAAATATGAAAGTGATACAAACACTATCTTATCCAATAAGATTGAGTGTTACAACAAAAGAGTACAAAAGTCCCTCTTGCTCAGCGAAAGGTTGCACTCACTCCTTAAAACATTAAAGATAACATAAAATTCATTTTCTTGACTGTGGCCGGGAACAACATATCAACTTCCTCTCGTCTTAAGAACAATGGTGTTTCTTGAGGTCAAAATGCAAGGATGCAAGGAAGCATTCTTATTTCACCCAATCAAATGGTGCGAAGATCTTCACAAGACCGTAATCCTTTGCTTAATGGGAAGCTCTGTCACTAGAAAGTCATCCGATGAGCATGAGTTTTTCATCGCTGTCACTTCTTTAAAAAAGATTGGTGAAAGGAGGATCCGAGACCTTACTGGTGACGTCCTCTTTCCCGTGACCTTCAAATACGCCATGCTCATTGTAATCAAAAAGATTCGAGACCTTACTGGTGCAATATGCCCAATAACGTCTTGATGTGTATTAAGAATCATGCGGATCTTCCTCGCCCTTGGACAGAAGTTCTGACTTCTCAAGTGGTCGCCAATCGAACGAACTGATCGTTTCATGTCTGCCTCAATGAACGCGATAAAGAAACTGGAGATAGCACCAATGATATGGCCACAACCTGCAAGAAGGAAAAAACTCGAGGGTTAAGTTTCAGCGAAGACAAAAAACATGAATTCAGAAGCACATATGCGGGTCTAAAGTCATGAACTTTAGACGCGAGTCTTATACCCGAATCTCGCAGACGCAAAGGTTACCAAGCTCTAAATGCAAGCCCAAATTTAGACTCGTGTCTGATGATTGAAACACGGGACATATATTAAAGGCGCAGATGCGGACCTTAACGTTTTATAAGTTATGAGCCCCAGACGCAGTATTATATAAGAGACCCGCGTTTAAAGCCTCAAGACGCAGAGTTCGCCACACTCGTGTCTAAAAGATCTCAAAAGGCCAGACACTAGTCTTAAAATTTTCTAAGTCATGAGCTCCAGACGTGAGTTTCATCTATAAAACCCACGTTTAAGGCCGCAAAAAGCAGAGTTCACCACGCTCACGTCTGAAAAACTTGGGACTTGGAAATCTATAAGCTCGCATTTCATCAAGTTAACGCAAGATCGCGTTTGCAGAGAATGGACGCAGGGATCTCGAATTGACTGTCTAAACTTCAAGAAAGAATCTTCAAAGTTTCAGCAAGAGATCAAGAAACAGAGCATGGACACATGGATCTCAAGTCAACTGACTAAACTTCAAGAAAGAAGTTTCAAAAGTTCAGGAAGCGATCAAGAGACAGTCCCTTTATGATTGGTGATGACAGAGCCACAAGAAAATAAAGTCTTATTATGGCAAAGGCCATTTTCTACCTGAAAAAGAGTTCTTTAGAAGGAGGACATCATCTGTCAAGACATGGCCATGAAAGCACCTGAGGCGATGTTTTTTAATTTTAAAATCACTTAACAATGATAATCTTCGAAGAAGATTGCAAGAAAGCATCATAACTTTGGGTTCATTCAAAGAACCCTGAAAGTTCTTCAGGATGCAGGCTTGGAGAAGAAGACAGTCTAAGAACCCTAAAGGTTCTTCAGAGCACCTGCCCATAAAGGGAAAAATAGTCAAGATGAACGACTGTTAAGAGACTCATGGCTTATTTATAGGCTCGCTATGGCCATTAATTAATGACATAAAAATCAAAATCATTCTTAAAGGCCAATTAATAGCCTTAATTCGTGACGTGAATCTCAAATCTAGTCTGAATATGACACGTGGATTTTTGCTGTGAGAAGTCCCAACAACACGCATCCTCAACCGTCAATGCCGACATTGCCTTGAATGATCCAGCGAGATCTTCGCATCTCTATAAACTGCATGCGACGCTTCAAGGGCCGCGTTTTGAAGTCCGCGTCCCTTCATAAACCAAAGGCTGCGTTCTCTTAAAAGAATGTGGACCGCGTTTTTAACAATTCAGGGTTGCATCCTCCCATCAATTCAGGACTGTGTTCCTTCATCAATTCAGAGTCACGTCTTCAAAGTTGCGCCCTCCAAACGAATCAGAGCTGCGTCTCTCAACAATCCAGAGTCGCGTCCTCCAAATGATTCAGAGCCACGTCTCGTAACAATTCAGAGCCGGTCTCTCAACAACTCAAAGTCGCGTCTCCCCTTCAATTCAGGACTACGTCCCTTCATCAATTCAGAGCCTCGTTTCTTAACAATTCAGAGCCGCGTCTCTCAACAACTCAGAGTCGCGTCTCCCCTTAAATTCAGGGTTGTGTCCCTCATCAATTCAGAGCTGCTCTCTCAACAATTTAGAGTAGCGCCCTCCAAGTGAATCAGAGCCGCGTCTCATCAATAACTCAGTGCTGCCTGAGTTGTTCCTCTACAACTCATAGCCACGTCTCAATAAATGGCTAAAGACAGTATCTCCACATTAGTCAAGAGCCGCGTCTGTAAGAACTACGTTCTCCTACACAACAAAGAGTTCGTCTGATTCTCAAACACAAAAGAGGGATAAACATGAGACAAAATTTGATAACTTTTATTATTGATATCAAAATGATAAAAGTGATACAAATACTCTCTTATTTAATAAATGGAGTGTTACAAAAAAAAGATACAAAAGGAGGAGGGCTAATCCCGCTCAGTCAAAGAGTAAATCTGGTCCTGGAGGCGCTGCATCTCATGCTGGCGTGCCTTCTCAACCTCTGCCCAAGCTTGAACCCTCAATTCTTCCTCTGTCAAGAATTTCTTCGTGGCCAATTGTGCTTGAAGAGATTCCAACTTAGAAGGATGGGCAGTAAGATCTTCTTGGATCCGCTTTTTGGCAGTCTCTAACTCCTCCAGCCTTTTCCTGCAACAACAAACTTCTGCTCATTTACCTGAATTAAGGTTTGTGCCTTGGAAATAGCTGCCTGAGCATTCACTATGACTTGCTCTGCATTCTTAGTGATGACCTCAGATTCTCTAGAGTCATCAACCAATCTTTGATAGCTAGCCTGAAAGTTATTGAGATGACAGGCCTCCTCAGCCATCTGCTCTTCCATCTCTTTTCGTTCACATTCTGAGGAGCTTATTCAACATCAGCCGAGCCTCATCCACCATATTAGCCTTCTCCAGGGTCTTTAGCTCTTTCACGCATATCTCCAGCTGTTCGACTAGCGTAAGATATGCCTTAACTTGCTCCGAGCTTCCGGTATGACGAATGTTCTCGATCTGACTTTCAAGAAGCATTCGAGTGAACTCGAAGGAACTTTTCTTGGAAAGAACCAATTCGATGCAGGACTTCATGGAGGTGAAGAATTGTTGTACCATTTGATGAGCCAATTCTTCCATCATGTCCATGGCTGGAGCCAGCTCTGTTGATGCACTCCCGACCCCCTTTCGGTGATTGTGCCGTAGAGGCGGGAGCCATCTCGCTTGCTACAGAGACGAGGCCAGCAACAGGTTTCGTCAACATCAAGCCATAACTGGTACCTCCGAGACTGTTACTGTAGTAGCTTCTGAGACGATAATCGCAAAGACAGACTACACAGTACTTGGTTCAACTTTTAAAGTTTGAAGTACGCCGTCCTCTGTGCCAGTGCTTGCCATGAGCTCTTCCACTTGAGCCAGCCAGGTACTCTCTGCAATCATAACATCAATGTTAGCAATAACGACGAGAAGGGAGTGTATAGAGAATCTTTATTCTCTTACCAAGTTGATGATCCAAAGATGGGAGATCCTTTGACAAGCTGCTCTGGGACGAGGGTTCCCCAACCATGGTAGTTGTGCCCTCAGAGATCATGCCAGTAGCAGAAACTTCAAGGCCCTCTGGCTGGACTAGTTTCTTGATCATCTCCTCAATATGGGAGGAGGTCGCAGCTTCAACACTGGTAGCGACTCCTGTAGGTGAAATTCAAACGAAGTGTTCAAACCTTTGCCCAACTCGATGGGGTAATAGTTAAGAGGGATAGAAGAAATACCCTCAGTGGCGGTGATCTCTCTCGATGGTGGAACCATTGTAGGGACATCCACCTGCATCTTTTCCTCAAAAATTTGCGAAAACTTGCTGGTGTCAGGAAAAGCGGGTTCATCGCCGAAGTCAACTTCATCTCCCGAATAGTCACTATGCTCTTCAGACGATGAAGATGACACCTAAACCAGAGAGGCCTCGGGGACCGGGGCTTTGCTACTAAGAACCCCGGTGATAGGGCTTGGCTCCACAACCCAGGAAGTAGGCATTAAGACACTGGGAGAGCCCGGTTGTTGCACCTCCATCCCTCTCTCTTGAGCTGAACAAGCTGCCTACTGAATTGAAACTCCCGGTTAAGAGGAAACTTCAATTTCGGCCCTCTCTATCACTTCTTTTGGCTGTTCTACAACCTCAGCCCCTTCGGTCACAGTAGACTGGCTTGCAGCCTCTGCTTCTGCCAAGACTGCGGGACCACTGCTGCATAAACCCCAGGGACGAAGAGAGGAGGATGCTTTTCTTCTTCTTCTTCTTCTTCCTGTTCCTCCATACCGGAGGGGAGTCCCTCGGGCATATGGGTTGAAACTGCAGCCTCAAGTCCTTTTCTTGCTTTCTTCTGGTTGGGCTCATCTTGGAAAGCAGAGGCTCGAGGACGCTAGGACACAGCTTGCTGAGCCCTCCTAGTGGATTGCTCCTCAGCCACTCCTGCTCCAGACTTCGACCCCGAAGCTGCTCCTGATCTGTTAGCCTCCCTTCTGGCCTCTTTTTCTGCTTCCTTCTCGGCCTCTTGATACTCGGTCATCCCTCACATCCGATAACCTTTGGACCCTACCTTGGCTTTATACATGGATTTGATGCCTTTTATGTATGAGGTGTTTATTCCAAACCCAGGCACCTTATTTGCCATGAAATACCATGTACAAAAACTAAGACTTGCATAAGAATTAAGCATTTTGTGAGGAAGGGTAAAGATAGCTCCGGTTCCTCTAGCTATACTGTAGTACCATGCGGGCACCTTCGAACAAATTCCTACAGAAGTGAAGGTTTGGGTTGAGGTTACCACATATAATTGGTCATAACCAAACTGCCTAGCAAATCAACAAGGCATATAAGGTTCTACCGTACAGGAGTTCCCTTGATGAAAAACTAAGTATCGAGGCCGGATGTTTATCAACCACCAGAAGACGCTAGAAGGTAATCAGGTGAATCCATCTGGGCCAACAAAGTCTGCAAAGTTATCCATGTAGGATGCATCATGAATCTCGGGGAAGCACCTGTCTAGTTGGTAGTTGGCCCCATTCAGAATAGTCTTCCGGATGTAGAATATGTAGTACTGCAGCCAGCTCGAGCTCTCCAACCGCTGCACGAAAGGTACAAAACCTTCTGAGGCAGAGACGACGGTCATTA
Source organism: Agave tequilana (assembly GCA_038442645.1). Taxonomy (NCBI): domain Eukaryota; kingdom Viridiplantae; phylum Streptophyta; class Magnoliopsida; order Asparagales; family Asparagaceae; genus Agave; species Agave tequilana. The sequence continues at coordinate 39,594 of JAVJIF010016002.1, read as the reverse complement.
GTGATGGAGACACCTGACAGAAGCTCTTCGTTAGCGCCCGTAACCCACTCTGGATCCCAGCCACCATTGCTGGGAGGAGAGCAATGGACTTCTCATAAGCAAGCAAAATAATCGGGTACACCATGTCGGCAACGATCACCTCATGCGGTAGCGTCGGCACCATACATCGCTTCAGCCATAGCATGAGGAAGCCCACAATAGAGTCTGGTCAGACATCGAGACTTTGGCTTGATGGTGGAAGCTCTCAAAAATCGTGTTCAGTTTGAAAGTATCCTCATTAGACTCTATGGTGTATGAACTGGTGGATGTACTGATCCTTTCAGTTATTTCTTCATCAGTGCTGGGAGCTAGCCGAGTCATCAGGTCAGTCTTATTCACCCCAGGGAACAGATAATTTGCCCACAACATCTGCTTAACTCCCTCACTCCTCCATCCTGTCACCTGCCCGCAGATGTGGAAGTGGCATAACATCTCCTAATAAGTCTTGTACACCAGACGATCATTCTTCTTGAGCAGGTGTAGCTCCTCTGTCGACGGGATGTATTCCTCATAAGGGGCACTCCAATTACCAGCCCTGAGACTTCGTACATCTCATGGTGGGCAAACCTCATTTCCTCGATGGGAGTGAAGAATGTGCAGGTCTCTGGATTATACCGCTCCAGAATAGCGTAGAAATGTTGGGTGCTCTGCGGAATGCCGTACTGGACAGCCCTCACAGCCCCATATAGTCCGGCCTACAGCAGAAGGTCTTCATATTCTGTGAGAGCAAACCCTACCATTCTGCCCCACCATGGTTTGTCAGTAGAGTAGATCCATCCAATGGCACAGAATTTTGGAGGAAAGTCACCCCTCACATCCAAGAATTGTCTGATGAAGGTAGCTGCAAGTTGTGGGGTCTCCCCTGTTGGGTATTTAGCTCTGACCAAACTAGGCGGCAACCCTAGCATATCCCTCCCATGACTGACTGTGAAGGCTTCACGAGCACTTATCTTGCCCAGGGAAACTCTGGATATTGGCTTGACCAACTCTCAGTCCATTGTCCGACACGGACATATGTTGCAGGTAGGCTAAGGGACACATCCGCTCCATGTTCGGGAGGAAGAATCTCCTGTTTCTAATCTGGCGAAGCCATTTGTAATCCCAATCATAAAGCGCAGCCTCATCCTCCTCGATTGAGTCACCAAAGAAGAAGTCGGGCTTCCTTAGTAGGCACGAGAATCTGATTCGAAACGACCATCGGAAATGATTTCCCAGAGAGTAAGCATACTACCATTGTTGATCCGGCTCCGTCGTTCCTTTGATTTACCAGTGGTCACAGGAGCAGTGAACGAAGATCAAGTTCGGGTCAGCACCATCTACATGTCCAAAATGACACTACTTGGACAAAAGGTTTGAGGAGTATTGAAAATCACCTAGAGGGGGGGTGAATAGGTGATAATGCTAATCAATGCACAATTTAAAAATATGATGCAACAATCGCCCAAAACAAGACTAAGAGACGAATGCCCCGTGAAGGGTTCTGAACTCCTTCCTCCTGATTCCTCGTAAAAATGAGTTGGAGGTGCGCAATGCAACCTTGTTGTATGGGACAATGATTGACAAGATGAATGAAAACAAGTGAATATAGCAATGACAATAAAAAGCAAGCAACAATAGCAATGAAAGTAGTGCAAGAACAAGGAAAGTAAACCAAACGCAAACACAAAGAATTGTTATCGAGGTTCGAGCACCCAGCTCTACTTCCCCGCCTTCCCCAGAAGGATTCCAACCACTTCCACTATCACAAAGATGTCACAAATACACCGGAGTACCCAACTCCACAATCTTAAGTACAATTTCTCTCTTGGTAGTCAAAAGACCACAAACTTTCTCTTTCAAAATTCTCTTCCCTTACAAAGGTCCTTAGAGAACAATGAGTAGGAATGAAGCTCTTGTGTGCAAAGAGAAAAGAAAATGAAATCAGAGAATTCTTGAAAACACTTCAGAAAATGAGAGAGAATTTCAGCACAAAAACCAAGAAACTAAGCTCTTTTGAATGCCTTAAACTTTTGAATTTTTCTTGTAATAATTGGTAATCCAATCTCTCCCCAAACACCCCTATTTATAGGAGAGGGCTAGGGTTTAAAGATAAAACACTTTAAGGCTAATCAGAAGGTATTAAAACCAAACCATGTCATTTAAACACACTTAAGTGAGAAAAGGACAAAAATAAATCTGCTCAGAAAACTAGCCGTTACTGTTCAAACGGCCGGCCCGGTCGACCGCTAGTACTAAAAAAATAGCCGTTGCAGGCTACGGTCGACCGTGCCGGTCGACCCAAACAAACAGAGAGCAGGGTCTTGCAGGCAGGCTGTCTCGGTCGACCGTCCCGGTCGACTGTGGAACGTGCACACTGATACGTGCATCTGCCAGAACCTCGGTCGACCCGGGCGGTCGACCGGCAACGCCTGTCAAAGGCACGGTCGACTCGGACGGTCGACCGGCTCAGGGCAAAAATCAATTTTTGAACAGAATTTTGAGGAGATGAATATTTTTATCAAAAGATGTTTTAAATAGGAATAAGTATAAAACACTAATATAGATTTACAGGCAGAGGATTTTGTATCAAAATATTTTTGTATAATTTATATGAAATAAACTTAGAAATAAGATGTGCACAAAAACGTGTGTGATGGAGCTTCAAACCTATTCACTATTCTTTAACAAAACTCTAAACTAAAACAATCTAATACATTATCTTGAGGTCTTGAGCCAAGCTATGCCTTGCTAGAGCCTTCACTTCTATGTTCCTTCTATGATGTCCAATAAGCCTTCTTTGCTTCATGAACCTAGAAATTCTTGCAATAGCTAAGCAATGGCCTCCAAATATGGTACAAACCTGAAACTTATCTTAACAAACTAATTAGTACCATATAGCTCATATTTGATTTGTTATCATCAAAACTCTAAATAAGTGGAGAGTGTAACCTTATGGGCCAACAATCTCCCCTTTTTGATGATGACAAAACAAATAGGCTATAAACAAAAATATAGGGGAGGAGAAAGCTCCCCCTAAAATTATGCTATATTAAACAAGGAAAAACAATGTAATTTGTAATTTGCAAGTAAACTTCATGAAACCAAAAACCATGAAAATATAAAACACTTGCAAAAACACTTAAACTCAAATTACAAGAATTCATGAAAACATATCAAAAACTAAAACATATATAAACTCATATGGAACCAAAGCCATATGAACTCATATTTCTATCATAAAAACTCATTCTCCCCCTTTTTGTCGTACATCAAAAAGGGTTATGAAAACATTTTTATTCAATAACACAAACATTAAGTTCACCACAAATGAAAAAAAAATCTAGTAAAATCAAGTGGTTTAGTGAAAATATCGGCTAGTTGCAAATCCGTAGAAACATAATCAATATCTATATCTCCTTTCTCAAAATGATCTCTAAGAAAGTGATATCTAATCTCAATGTGCTTGGTCTTACTATGTTGATTTGCATTCTTTGTCATATGTATAGTACTAGTATTATCACAAAATATTTTTATATGGTCAAATGCAAATCATAATCAAGGAGAGTATGTTTCATCCAAAGGACTTGTGCACAACAAGCCCCCGCGGTAACATACTCCGCCTCGGCGGTTGAGAGAGCTACGGAATTTTGTTTCCTAGAGGACCATGAAACAAGACAATTACCAAGAAATTGACATGTCCCACTAGTACTCTTTCTATCTACTCTACAACCCGCATAGTCGGCATCCGAATAACTCGTCATTGAGAAATCTCCGGTTTTCGGATACCATAGACCCATTCCAATCGTTCCCTTAATATAACGAATAATGCGTTTTACCGCAATAAGATGAGACTCCTTGGGACACGATTGAAATCTAGCACAAAGACACACACTAAACATGATATCCGGGCCTACTTGCCGTCAAATACAAAAGACTACATATCATGCTTCTATACAATTTAATATCAACATTTTTACCTTGGTCATCCTCATCAAGCTTGGTGGTAGTTGCCATGGGAGTGTTGCAAACCTTTGAGTCTTCAAGTCCAAACCTCTTTACGAGTTCCTTTGCGTATTTGGCTTGACATATGAAGTTCCCATCTTGCAATTGCTTGATTTGGAGTCCAAGAAAGAAATTGAGCTCACCCATTGAAGACATTTCAAACTCACATTGCATAACCTTTTCAAATTCCTTGCATAAAAACTCATTAGTAGAACCAAAAATTATATCATCAACATAAATTTGCACAATTAAAATGTCATTATCAACATGCTTAGTGAATAGTGTTGTATCTACTTTGCCTTTAATAAAATCATTTGAAATGAGAAAACTAGAAAGCCTTTCATACCAAGCTCTTGGAGCTTGTTTCAATCCATACAAAGCTTTATCAAGTTTAAAAACAAAATCGGGATGAACATGATCAACAAAACCGGGAGGTTGAGCAACATAAACTTCTTCATTTATAATGTTGGCCAAAGGCCTTCCACCCTAGTTTTGATGATGATTAACTCATGTAGTTATGTTTACTAATAATCTTGTGTTATTTAAGTTTCAGATCATTAACCAAGATATTAGTTGGTGATTAGCTTCAACAAGGAGTTTAGAAGCTTCTCATGATGATTCCAGGGCTTAAGCTTCAAGATCACACTTTGCCTAGCCCATGGATGGAGTTTTGGAGCAAGTCGTCTTGAAGATGAAGATCGTCAAGAAGACTTAGGTATCCATAGTTTAGATAGTGTGTTTTAGATCCATTTGTAAAGCTTAGTATAGTTGATATGCTCAAGTGCACATACACACACGTTTCATGATTTGGATTTTGGTTTTCATGGATAGTAGATCAAAATAAGTTTATTTTATCCTATGTATTTTAGATATGTTCTAGATATACATTCATGCTTTAAACTTGCTAGACAAACTTATTTTGATATTGCTATTCATGTGTTGAAAAATCAAGTTTGGAAAAATACATGTTTTGGTTTTTGATAAAATTGGCAAGACACAAAAATGAATTGATATGTTGATATATTGTCTTGAAATTTTTATCACTTGTTTGAGTTTTAATATAAAATGATAAAACAAGTTTTGTGAATTTTTAGAAGTATTAAAAGATTTTTATAAAATGTTTTTAACCCAATTTTCAGGTCCAGGACTCAACCAGTCGACTAAGTCAGGTTATTAATCGACTTGGCTGAAGTCCGGTCGACCGGGCCGGTCGACCGGACGTGCACAGATCTGTGCACGTTTGGTAACCCTGAGACGGTCGACCGGGCCGGTCGACCGAGATGAGAGCTCTGCTCTCTGTTTGTTTGGGTCGACCGGGCCGGTCGACTGCAGTTGCCCAACGGTCATATTTCTGACCGTTGGCGGTCGACCGGACCGGTCGACCGCTGCCTGTCAGAGCTGCCAACTCAGCTCTAACGGCTAGTTTCTGTTTTGGCCTATATAAACCCCAACTCTTTGGGATTTTGGCCAAGTTTTTTAAGGAGAAAAATTTCTGGTTTCTAGAGTGTTTAAAACAAGTTTTCAAAAGTGTTTGGGGCTTTAATCTTTCAATCTTTATTGTTTTAGGTTTTTGAAAAAATCAAAGAAAAGAATATTTTGGGAGATTTGTCTTGGTTTTCATTCTATATCTTTTGCAAGAATTTTCCAAGTGTTTTTCTTTGTTGCTTGTTTTTCAAACACCTAGTTTTCCACACTTGAGCTATCATACTATCCTAATCTATTAGGATCTTGTTTTTGTGGAAAAAGAGAAAAGAAAAGAGAGATTGTTTGTGGTCTTTTGGAACCACTTGTTGTACACCCTTATTCTTGTGTATCCCTCTTAGGTAGAGGTGATCGGGTGATTGGTTTGCTCCATCTAGTGAGAGGTGGAGTTGGTTGTAAACCCTCTTCGGTAGAGGTGTTGGTTGTTGGCTTACCCCTCGGTTGTGAGGTGGTTATTTGAGAGAGGAGTTCGGTACTCCCTTGGTTGTAAAAATCCTTCTCGGTGAAGGTTCCCTCGGTGGGAGTCCTCGGTGGACATTGATAGTGGATTGGAAATCCTACACGGTGGTGTAGGCGGGGATGTAGAGCAAGGTGCTCGAACCTCGAAACATATCTTGGTGTTTGCGTTTTGATCCATTGTCTCTCTAACTCTCTCTCTTATAATTGTGCAAAGCATCATTCATATCATCATACCATATTTGCTTGTGTTGAGCATAATTCATATTGCCATATCATATCTATTTGCTTGTGTTGCCTTGCATATATTCATATTGCCTATTCATCTTATATGCTTGGTTGTTTGTGTGTGCCTCACTTGTACCTAATCAACAAGAGCTTCACATAGCACCTCAACCCATTCAAGGGGAATCAAGAGGAGTTAGTCCAGAGCCCTTCACGGGGAATTCGGCTACACTTGTTGATTGTACTAAGTGTGTTGCAAGATTTGCATTAGCTTCCGCATTTAGCGCACATAGTCTTATATTTAGATCTAGATTAGCACTTACACCTATTCACCCCCCCCTCTAGGTGTTTTTCAATTGGTATCAGAGCTAGTGCTCCTGATATTAGGCTTAACATCCTAGGAGTGAGATCCACTTGGTTGCTAGTCTATTGTTTGCATTTGCTTGTTTGCACACTCATATAGTTACCATGGACTTCATGACCCCACCTAGCTTTGACCCTTCCAACATTGTTGTTTGAAGTATAAGATGTCCATGTACCTAAAGACCCTAGATTTGCATGTCTTACTCGCCGGTACCAAGAAATGCTATCTTGGTAATGGTGATCATATAGGGGCCAATGCACAAGCCCTTGAGGCCATTAGAAGCACATTACCTAAAGACTATCTTTTACGTGTTTCTAACTTTGATTCCGTTTTTGTAGTGTGGAACAAATTGACAACAACCACCACCTCCGAGCTTCAAGTACAAATCCAAGAGGAGGAATCTAGTGGAGAATCCGATTCACATTTCTTCATGGTCCAAGGGAATGACTCCCTTGAGGTACACTCAGAAACCCACTTAGATAGTGATGATTATGCTAGTTCTTCAAATGATTATGTTGATCCCCATGCTTTGAATGAAGAACTATCCTTAGTTTGTGAAAAATTAATAGAAAACTATAAAGTTTTGAAAAAGAAAAGTCTAGGCATTAACAATGAAAATAAAAGAACTAAGGGAGTCACTCCAACCATTCAAAAATGCACTTTTCACATCCATTTAAAAAAGTTTAAAATTTTTGAAAGATGCAAAAGCTAGTGTCATCCGTATGGCTTCAAGCCGTGCTACGGGTGCAAAGGTCTCCTCAAAGTCAATTCCCTCAACTTGAGTGTAACCTTGGGCCACTAACCTAGCCTTATTCCTAATCACATTACCGGACTCATCCATCTTGTTTCTAAAGATCCACTTAGTACCAATTATTGGTCTATCGTGAGGCCTAGGAACAAGGTGCCAAACTTGGTTGCGCTCAAATTGATTGAGTTCCTCTTGCATGGCTAGCAACCAATATGAGTCCGCCTCGGCTTCGAGGATGTTTTTGGGTTCAAAATGAGAAATGAAAGCAAAGTTACCATATAGGTCATGGAGTTTGGAGCGAGTTGTTACCCCTTTAGATGCATCACCTAAGATGAGCTCCTTGGGATGATTTGTAGCGTATCTCCAAGCTTTAGGAAGCGGTTGAGAGCTTTCCTCTTTATCCTCTTGAACATCACCAATAGATTCTAGCTTTTCTTCTTGAGCGGGTGAGTCCTTCAAGGATAGTCTCTCCATGTCTTCACCTAATGGGTCAATCTCTACAACATTCTCAACAACCACATTAGATTCTTCAAATTTAACATGCATGGATTCTTCAATGGTAAGTGAAGATCTATTGAATACTCTATAAGCTTTACTAGTTGTAGAATATCCAACAAAGATTGCTTCATAAGCCTTAGCATCAAATTTACCCAAGTTATCTCTAGTATTCAAAACAAAGCACTTGCATCCAAAAACTTTGAAATATGCAACATTAGGTTTTCTAGAATGATATATTTCAAAAGATGTTTTGGAAGAATTTTTACACAAATAAATACGATTTGATATATAGCATGCGGTGTTTACGGCCTCGGCCCATAGATATTGAGGGAGGTTATACTCACTTATCATTGTCCTAGCCATCTCTTGAAGTGTTCTATTTTTTCTTTCTACAACTCCACTTTGTTGTGGAGTTCTAGGACAAGACATTTCATGATTAATTCCCTTTTCATCACAATAAGTCATGAAGAGTTGGTTAACAAACTCACCACCTCTATCACTCCTTATTCTCAAAATCGAAAAAACCCTTTTCTTTTTCAACTCTTTTTCGAAAAATCTTAAAATGAGAAAAAGTTTGATCTTTGTGTTCCAAGAAGAAAACCCAAGTGAAACGGAAAAAATCATCAACTAAAACAAATGCAAATCTACTACCATTTAAACTCTTAGTTTTAGTAGGTCCAAAAGATCCATATGAATTAATTCTAAAGGCCTAGTTAACATGATATCCTTGATTGGTTTGAAGGAAGACTTGGTTAGTTTCCCAAGTTGGCACGCACCACAAATGCGGTCTTTCTCAAACTTCAAGTAAGGAATACCCTTCACCAATTCCTTTAAATTAATCCTAGAAAGATGGTCAAAAGATGCATGTCCTAATCTTCTATGCCAAAGCCAAGAATTTCATTAAAAGCATTTAAGCATTTAGTAGAACATTCCACATTAAGCATGTCAATGATATAAACATTATCATCACGAAAACCGTAAGAATACAATCATTGGATTTAATATTAAAAATCTTGCAAGAAGTATCATCAAAAACAACTTTAAGACCACGGTCACAAAATTGACTAATGCTAAGCAAATTATGTTTCAAACCATCAACAAGTACAACATTTTCTATAGTAGGAGATTAACCAATTTGAATGTTACCTATACCGATGATAGTTCCTTGGAGTCATCCTTGAAGGTGACGGAGCCACCTTCCATGTACCTTGATAGGGTTGTAAAGTTGTTGATATCCCACGTCATGTGTCTTGAACAACTACTATCAAGGTACCACCGCTCCCTACGTCTTGGAGCCTTGGTGTGTACCTATATCAAATAATTTAGGACTTGATTTTGGTACCCACATTTTCTTGGGTCCTAAAGAGTTAGTCTCATTAACCCAAACAAGATTATTTGACCTATTTACTTGGTCATAACAAAATTTAGCCAAATGTCTATTTTTACCACAATATGTGCATCTATACACTCTACCATATTTAAAAGCATAGTGAGTGTGTGATTTGTGAGCATGAGAATTGTGAGCATGAAAAGATTTAGCATGAGAAGTGTTATGTGTAGTGTGAGCATGAGGAATCTTAGCATGTGAAACTTTAACATGAGAGGTGTGCTTTTTAGAAAACATTTCTTCAAGTTTCTTAGTGTCAAAAGCACAATCTTTCAAAACTTTTTCAAAATCAACCATTTTAGATTTTAAAGAAGAAATTTCTTTTTCATCAACCATAGGGGATTTTGCCTTACAAGCAACTTTGTAAGCACTAAATTCATTTTGGGTAGAAATGAGATTAGAAGAAATATCATCTTTTTCTTTAGAAACCATAGCAAGTTGATTTTTGAGAAAAGCAACTTCTTTTTGCAATTTAAAACTTCAATCTTCTTATTATCATAAGTTTCGGAAAGTTTAACAAAAGCATGAATAAGAACTTCCTTACTTAATTCATCATCTTCATCATCAAGAGGTTGAGGGGTTACCTTTGGTGTGTTTGTCATGAAACACATGTTTGCTATATCCGCCTCTTCCTCGGACTCGCTTTCCGAATCCCAAGTTGCCTTGTAAGCTTTCTTTTCTTCTGGTTTCTTTGGCTTGAAGGAGGAGGTCATCTTCTTCTTGAACTCCGGGCAATCCGCCATGATATGTCCCGGTTTTCGGCAATTGTAGCAAATAATTCTTCTCTCCTCTTTGCCTTCGAATTTTCTTCGGAAGTTGAGCTTGTTCCTCCGGTACATCCTCTTCACATTTCGCACAAGGAGGGAGAGCTCCTCATCTTCTTCTTCATCTTCTTCATCGTCTTCAAGAGTGGATGAAGACTTGAAGGCTATGGACTTCTTCTTTAGTGGAGCGGCCTCTTCTCTTACTTTCTTTTCCATCTCATGGGTCTTTAAGTTCCCAATGAGACTAATGAGGTCCATCTCATCCTTGTCGTTTAACTCTTTCAAGGTGGTGGCCTTTATCTCCCATGAAGTAGGAAGAGCCCGAATCACTTTCCGCACCTTTTGATCATTGGAGATATCATCACCTAAGGAAGAAAGAGCATTGGTGATTTAGTAAATCTAGTAATCATACAATCAATAGATTCTTCATCAATCATTTAAAAGACTCATATTGGGACCTCAAGAGATCTATCTTAGCTCTCTTGACTTGTGAAGTCCCTTCATGTGTGACCAATAGATGTTGCCAAATCTCATAGGCGGATTGGTAATGAATTACCCGTGTAAGGTCATCCTCATTCAAGGCGGTTAAGAGGGAATTTTGGGCCTTGGAGTTAGCCTCATATTCTCTAAAGGTAAAGTCGGTCCAAGTGCTCTCATCACTATCGGGTGCTATATAGGGTTTGGTCAAGGATTTAGCCACTAAGCTACCCAAAGATTGCAAGAAAATAGTCATCCTAACCTTCCAAATAGGGAAATTAAGTCCATCAAATTTAGGAGGGGTTTTGATGTTATCGGCCATGTTTACTAGTGATGAAAAATGGAATGCAAATGTTGATTAGCAAATTTTAAGGATCTCTCTAAGGATGTTAAGCCAAACCTAGAGTCCAAGCTCTGATACCAATTGAAAATCACCTAGAGGGGGGGTGAATAGGTGATAATGCTAATCAATGCACAATTTAAAAATATGATGCAACAATCGCCCAAAACAAGACTAAGAGACGAATGCCCCGTGAAGGGTTCTAAACTCCTTCCTCCTGATTCCTCGTAAAAATGAGTTGGAGGTGCGCAATGCAACCTTATTGTATGGGACAATGATTGACAAGATGAATGAAAACAAGTGAATATAGCAATGACAATAAAAAGCAAGCAACGATAGCAATGAAAGTAGTGCAAGAACAAGGAAAGTAAACCAAACGCAAACACAAAGAATTGTTATCGAGGTTCGAGCACCCAGCTCTACTTCCTCGCCTTCCCCAGAAGGATTCCAACCACTTCCACTATCACAAAGATGTCACAAATACACCGGAGTACCCAACTCCACAATCTTAAGTACAATTTCTCTCTTGGTAGTCAAAAGACCACAAACTTTCTCTTTTAAAATTCTCTTCCCTTACAAAGGTCCTTAGAGAACAATGAGTAGGAATGAAGCTCTTGTGTGCAAAGAGAAAAGAAAATGAAATCAGAGAATTCTTGAAAACACTTCAGAAAATGAGAGAGAATTTCAGCACAAAAACCAAGAAACTAAGCTCTTTTGAATGCCTTAAACTTTTGAATTTTTCTTGTAATAATTGGTAATCCAATCTCTCCCCAAACACCCCTATTTATAGGAGAGGGCTAGGGTTTAAAGATAAAACACTTTTAAGGCTAATCAGAAGGTATTAAAACCAAACCATGTCATTTAAACACACTTAAGTGAGAAAAGGACAAAAATAAATCTGCTCAGAAAACTAGCCGTTACTGTTCAAACGGCTAGTCCGGTCGACCGGCCCGGTCGACCGCTAGTACTAAAAAAATAGCCGTTGCAGGCTACGGTCGACCGTGCCGGTCGACCCAAACAAACAGAGAGCAGGGTCTTGCAGGCAGGCTGTCTCGGTCGACCGTCCCGGTCGACCGTGGAACGTGCACACTGATACGTGCATCTGCCAGAACCTCGGTCGACCCGGGCGGTCGACCGGCAACGCCTGTCAAAGGCACGGTCGACTCGGACGGTCGACCGGCTCAGGGCAAAAATCAATTTTTGTACAGAATTTTGAGGAGATGAATATTTTTATCAAAAGATTTTCTAAATAGGAATAAGTATAAAACACTAATATAAATTTACAGGCAGAGGATTTTGTATCAAAATATTTTTGTATAATTTATATGAAATAAACTTAGAAATAAGATGTGCGTAAAAACGTGTGTGATGGAGCTTCAAACCTATTCACTATTCTTTAATAAAACTCTCAACTAAAACAATCTAATACATTATCTTGAGGTCTTGAGCCAAGCTATGCCTTGCTAGAGCCTTCACTTCTATGTTCCTTCTATGATGTCCAATAAGCCTTCTTTGCTTCATGAACCTAGAAATTCTTGCAATAGCTAAGCAATGGCCTCCAAATATGGTACAAACCTGAAACTTATCTTAACAAACTAATTAGTACCATATAGCTCATATTTGGTTTGTTATCATCAAAACTCTAAATAAGTGGAGAGTGTAACCTTATGGGCCAACAAGTATCGCACTGCAAAAAGAACAACACAATAGTCAGCAACCTGAAAATTATCAAAGTGTTAAAGCTCAGACGCAAAGTTTACCTCAGAACCGCGTCTAATAACTAAGACGTGGAGCTCAGTGAAACCCGCATCTAAACTCAAAGAGGCGAGTCTCACATGAAGTCCGCATTTGAAACTCTACAACTTAGAAATCTCTCTAAGTGTTGGAATCAGACGCAACACTCAATGAAACCCGCGTCAGACCTCAGAGAAGCGAGGCTCACGTGAAGTCCGCGTTTGAAACCCCACAACTTAGAAATTTTTCTAAGTGTTGGGATCAAACACGTGACTCAATGAAACCCACGTCAAACCTCAGAGACACGAAGTTCACATGAAGACCGCGTCTGAACTCCACCACTTAGAAAATTCTTTAAGTGTTGGGATCAAACGCAAAGCTCAATGAAACCCGCGTTAGACGAGAAGACACAGGCTCAAGCTAATGAAGCGACGATACGGAGGTCATCAAACCCGCGTCTTTCCTACCAGTGCAAGAGTCGCATCTGAAAATCAAACACGAGCGTGAGCGTGAGTCTCGCTTTGACAGTTCAACTCAAAAGAAGCTTAAGAGTTAAGATAACTTTTTAAGTTCTTTAATGGCGAAAACCGATTCGGTTGGTCTTATTACCTAAAATGGGGGCCTTTTGTATAGAGGAATCTCCCACTTGAACCTCTGGAGTGATAACGCTCAAGGAGGAAGCCACAAGCTTGGTCATTGGGGCCATCTTGATAGTGAATTCTGTAGAGAAGATGGAAAAAGAAGGAAAAGCTTGAGGCTTTTCTTGAGTTCTTAAATTCTGGACGCAAAGTTCAAACAAAGAAGAAAAGAGTCTAATGGTGACTCTTGAAAGACTGCTATTTTTTTATAGACATAGTAATGGGCCAAGATACGGGGCCCGTATCTCGAGACCATTCGTCGCCACACGCATGGCAGCGCGCCCAGAACACGGACCTCGTTTTAAGAGAACAACGTCTCTTCAAGCTCCGCCAGACGTGTGGCAGCACACCTGGAACACGAATCTCGTATTTAACAGAGCCGCATCTCTTTAGCAAAGAGAAGTCCGCGCCTCCACTTTAAAGTCTACGTCATTTCAACAAAGTAAAAACGACGTCCAGACTTTAACAGAGCCGCGTCTCTTCAACCAAGAGAAGCCCACGTCTCCACTTCAAAGATTGCATCTCTTCAGTATTCTCAAGCTCGCGTTTGGATAAAACAAGAGAGCTGCGTCTCAACTCTAACAGATCCACGTCTCTTCAATAAAGTAAGAGCCGTGTCTCCACTCGATGTTCGCATCTCTTCTACTTCAGACGAGGTCCACGTTCTCAAGGCAACATGACCTGGGTCACCCGCGTGACAGGCGGGAATACTCACCACTATACTACAACGATTTTCATCGCTAGTCAAAATTTTGATTGAGTTTTTCCTGAACACAAATATAGAATATTAGATTTAGAAGTAAAGATGTGCAAGGTGCTCAATTCTATCCGCTGTAGCATTGGCTATGCGGGTCGTGATCCTCAGGGAGAGACTAGCGGTGGAAGCTTGTGAAGTAAGCTCTCTAAAGTTTTTTTATTAGGAAGAAGATGATAGATTAAGAAGATGGAAAATAGATTATATACTAGGAATTAAAAAGATGTGTGAAAAAGATTGGGAATTTGGTGATCTAAACTAATAAAAGAAAAGAAAAATAAAAACTAAACACTAACATACTTACCTCTTCTGCCTGTTTACCTTTTGAACCATTGCAACGACTTACCTTGTCTTTGAAGGCGTTCAAACATGGCGTTAGGATCTTCCCCCTTCTCGATCTACACTACGAAAAGAAAAGACAAACTACACTAGCAAGAGAAGCCTTGTTCATCACCATAGGCCATCAAGGGCACTTCTTCGGCTAAGCAGTCTCGAAGCAATCAGATCTCATGGTTTGCAAGACATTAGAGAGAAACAATAAAATAAAACAAGAATAAAAGAACAAAAATAAAACAAAAACAAAAATAAACCTTGAATAGATTTTATTAACAATGGAAGAAAAGCTTGACTTACACCGATGTCACCTCAGTACAAGCATGAACTCCTTCCTCCATGAAAGCATCCTCTACTCTCAGTTAAAAAATAAAAATTACAAAAAAAGAAAAATAAAAACCTAAACTACAACTAGCCTAAAAACCCTAAATTTTGCTCTGTAGTTCGCTGTACGCCCTTCTTTGTTGCTCTGCAGGGGTATTTATAGGTGCAGAAGAAAGTAGAGTCCCAGTACAACTCCTCGAAAAAACCTTATCGCCAGACTCGTCAGGATTGCCGCGGAAACGCGGCTTGGGCCGCGTTTCCCCGACCTTAGCTGTGTCCCTGGCCACGCGCTTTCGCGCGTGGCCTCCTCTGGTCCGTCCATCTGAGTTTATCCTTCTGAAAATTGTATCCTGACTCTTTATTTTGGGATTTCGGGATAACTTGGGAAGCAAGTTACCCTAAATCCAAATCTTTTATCAACGAATTTGTTATCTTTGCATTCTCTTCTTTGGCTTTTATCCTCATCCTGCAAGTATTTAGGGTTGAATAGAAGTCTATCCTTCCCTCTTCTTTTAGTATTTGCAACTATTGCCCTTAGTAATTGCAACTTTGACATTTGATAATTGCAACTTTTGCATTGGGCTTTAAACATGGGCTTTTGGGCTTCTTTTAAGGCTTTATTCCTTTAGTTTTATTTCTCAAGGCCTGCACATAATAAATAATAAAATATTAGTAAATGTGCAGAATTATAGGAATAAATATGAAAATGTGATAGTAAATGTATTGAAAAATATGCACTTTTCACTACCTATCACACCCCCACACTTATCTTTTTGCTCGTCCTCGAGTAAAAATCAAAAAGAAAAATAAAAACTAAACTAGCTAACTCACTTTCGTAGGAATCACGGTTGCACTTAGCATGTGCAACAAGCCGTTAAACCCCTAGGTTACCCTAGAGGACGAGTGTGTTGTCTCGTGAGGTTTTCAGCGGATTACACCCACAAAATCCATAAAAAGAAAAATATTTGAAATACGTTTGAAGAAAGTAATCTATAAGTTTTTAGGATCCTCATTTTTATTCATTCTTGAACTTAGTCTTTATAAAGTGAATTGTTATCCATTTTAGGTAAGGGTCAAAATTGAACTTTTGTATAGTCTTTTTCGTTACCCTAAGTCATATGCATCCATGTGAATTTTTACTAGGAATTCCTTAACTTGGACTCTCATGCCTCTTTATTATTATTATTATATATATATATTTTTAATATGTATAACTCATCTAATTTTCTTTCGTGTAAGTGTCAAGGCTTCTTGAGGCCCTCATACCTAACTAATTGACTATTAGATGTGTTAATACATATATAATATTTCTTAATTTTCTTAGGCTTTCTAATCCACCATGTAGCGAACTTAAAGTCGGTGGCTCCCAAACTGGTTGGTTTTAGGGCACCGGGTGAGAAAACACCCCACGGACTCAAATTCGAGTGAACTAGGCCACAAAACTACGGACGCTAATTTATAAACTCACCTTTAGGCGTGAATACTTATGCTTCTTGAGGCACATGTATCCAGCTTAATTAGTGAAATTTTATTTTTATTTTTTTTATTTTTTATAGGGCACAAGGATCTTTGTCTTAGAATCCTAGATATGTAAATGTATTAGGTATGCACATTTTATTAAGGTAAAAATCAAGACTAATTACTTATTCAATTTCTGCTCCTATACCTAAAAATTAAACAATTTATTTATTTTGACTAAGTTTTTAGAAATCCTAATCATGATTTTCCTAATTCTTAAGACTAACTTAGATTTCTTTCAAAAGATAAGTCAAAATATTGTCCCCCTTTTTTTTTGTGAAAATTTTGTTAGTTTCTACCTATGTTAGTAAAGCCTCCCCCCACACTTATCTCATGCATTGTCCTCAATGTATGAATGTATGCATGTATGCATGAAAAAGAAGAAGGGAGGTCAGAAGTTACCTCAAGGTGGTGATTCCGGTGGTGGTTTAATTGGGCCAAGCGTTGCTATCCAATCAAGATAATATGGTATTCGGAGGAACCCACCAGAAATTTCTCTTGTATAACCCACTAAAATATATGTATGATCATTTTTTAATAATTCCACCCCATCAAATTTCCAAATTTCATAATTATTTTCAGAGTCAATTGTGTTAACCGCCTTGTCCCAAAATGGAGTGTGAAAAGATGGAATGATTGACTTGGACGTGGGAAGTACGGGAACGAATACCGACTCAGGAAAGAAACTTAATTCAAGTAATGGTTCAAGAGTCGGGCTAGGTTCAAGAAATGGGTCCAAATCAATAAGTTGAAACTCAAGTCCACAATCATCTTCCCACAATGGAATGTGACTCAATATTGGTGATTCAAGTTCAGGAATGATAGGTGTGGGACTCAAAACTGACTCTAAAAGATTACCTAAGTTGGGTAACAAAACAGGAGTCAATAATGACTCGGGAATTTGAACTTGATCACAGATTTAAGAATCTAGGTCACATATCTCATTGAGTTCAATATCATAAAAATGAGAACTTGCCAATTTATCCATGGGACTTTCAAATTATAAAATTGGTCAAGTTCAATATGATCATCAAAAATGGGTGATTCAATTTCATGATGAATTGGCACAGGATCCAATGTTGACTCGGAAAAAATAAAATCAGGTGAAGACACCGAAGTCATTATTGAATCAGGAAGTAAAATTGAATCACCAAGTGGGAGATCATGATCATATTCATGCTCAAGTTCTATTTCAGGAGAGGAATAACTTGCCAAACTATCAAAAATTGGAGTTTCGGCAAGTTCAAATGATGGTACTGAATTAGAATCTTGTTGTCCAAAGCAACGTGACTCTTCGGCTTTAAGAGAGTGGTCAGCGATATCAGAATTAGCCGAACGGTGAGAACATAAAGATTGAACCATCATATCTATTTCATGATCACGAGCTAATCTAGCCTGAGTCATGGCTTCAAGCATCTTTTCATAGTCAATTGGTGCATTATTTTGTGGTTGGACTTGAAAAGAGGAAATGTTGTTGGGACAATCGTGATGAAGTTGTGAGTCGGTCAGATTCTGTGATTGTTTCTTGGACTCACGCATCATCATGTCTAAGATTGATGGTAATTGTTGCTTGGACTCATGCATACTCATCATTTCCAAGATAGATGGTTTTCTATTCTGAATGGGTGGATCCGAGTATGAATCTTGGGAATATTGTGGACAAGGTGGAGACGGAGGACAAGTTGGTTGAAAATTGGACTCGGGGGAAGCGAAACCCCATGAACTCTGTGAAGAGTTGAAAGTGGTATGAAAATTATGGTCATAAGATGGGGGGCATGGGTATATTCATTCGGATAAGACCATTCCGGCACACTAGGTTGGTCAAAGTTATGATATGCCGGGTTGGTAATATCCGAAAAAGAGGATGGTGTGTAATATGGATTAAAATTGGAAAAATTGTTGTTATATGCCATATTACACAAATACAAACAAAGAAAAAGAAAACAAACAAATAAGCAAACAAAAAAGAAAATAAAAAAAATTCTAACCTAAGTTAGGGTAGACCTATGACCTAGACGACTCCTAACTGGTTAGACTGTCCACGGGACGTAGGGTGCAGACTTTGACCACAAGTTAATCAGCCAGGTCAGGGCAAGATTGGTGGGAGGTTTTCCATCAAAGACGTTCCTTAATTAAATAACCACCAATCTTTGGGCTTTCGGCCCTCAATCCCCTTCCTAGACACTGATTTGGCAGGAGTCAAATTCCAACACCGTTCCCCCTTAGGATAATCTCCTAATTGAGTCTGAGATGTCCCTAGGGCCAACGTTTAGTCAATTTTTATTTAGGGTTAGGGTTGTGAGTGCAACGGAGATGATTTGTGGGCCAAGGAAGGGTGATGAAATCCCCACCTTATGTTATTTATGGGTTATGCCCTTAAAATTTTTTTTGTGTACGTGTAAAGCAATAGACAAATATTCACTCAAAAGCAGTAAATCAGCCAAGGGTGCTTCCTAGTCTATATGCAATGCAAACGTACCTTGTCTCCAGCACTCTTCAACAGAAATTAAAAAAATAAAATAGACACGTGCCTATATGCAAGAGTCTAATTTTTTTTATTTTTTATTTTTCAACAAATAGGTTACTGTTAATTAATTAGCAGTGTACAGGTTTATCACAGAGCAATTTTAACAGAGCAGTAAATCAGATTTGAAAGTAGCAGCAACCTGCAGAAAACAGGGTAAGTAGTAAACTACTAAGGCCGCGGAAACGCGGCTTTTGCCGCGGACCCGCGGCTCTGTAGTAGGCCCTGTTGCTCTGCCTTCAAGGGCAGAGGCACAGAGTTGCTATATGTCTTTGCTGCTTGTTAGTTTTCCTGTTCTCCAAACCTGCAAACAAAAAGAATAAAAGAATTAGTTTTTTATTTTTTTATTTTTTTAGAGAATACTTACCGTCCCTCCCCGGCAACGGCGCCAAAATTTTGATTGAGTTTTTCCTGCACACAAAATATAGAATATTAGATTTAGAAGTAAAGATGTGCAACGTGCTCAATTCTATCCGCTGTAGCAATGGCTATGCGGGTCGTGATCCTCAGGGAGGGACTAGCGATGGAAGCTTGTGAAGTAAGCTCTCTAAAGTTTTTTTTTATTAGGAAGAAGATGGTAGATTAAGAAGATGGAAAATAGATTATATACAAGGAATTAAAAAGATGTGTGAAAAAGATTGGAATTTGGTGATCTAAACTAATAAAAGAAAAGAAAAAATAAAAACTAAACACTAACATACTTACCTCTTCTGCCTGTTTACCTTTTGAACCGTTGCAACGACTTACCTTGTCTTTGAAGGCGTTCAAGCATGGCGTATAGGATCTTCCCCCTTCTCGATCTACACTACGAGAAGAAAAGACAAACTACACTAGCAAGAGAAGGCTTGTTCATCACCATAGGCCATCAAGGGCACTTCTTCGGCTAAGCAGTCTCGAAGCAATCAGATCTCATGGTTTGCAAGACATCAGAGAGAAACAATAAAATAAAACAAGAATAGAAGAACAAAAATAAAACAAAAACAAAAACAAACCTTGAATAGATTTTATTAACAATGGAAGAAAAGCTTGACTTACACCGATGTCACCTCAGTACAAGCATGAACTCCTTCCTCCATGAAAGCATCCTCTACTCTCAGTTAAAAAATAAAAATTACAAAAAAAGAAAAATAAAAACCTAAACTACAACTAGCCTAAAAACCCTAGATTTTGCTCTGTAGTTCGCTGTACGCCCTTCTCTGTTGCTCTGCAGGGATATTTATAGGTGCAGAAGAAAGTAGAGTCCCAGTACAACTCCTCGAAAAAACCTTATCGCCAGACTCGTCAGGATTGCCGCGGAAACGCGGCTTGGGCCGCGTTTCCGCGGCCTTAGCTATGTCCTTGGCCACGCGCTTTCGCGCGTGGCCTCCTCTGGTCCGTCCATCTGGGTTTATCCTTCTGGAAGTTGTATCCTGACTCTTTATTTTGGGATTTCGGGATAACTTAGGAAGCAAGTTACCCTAAATCCAAATCTTTTATCAACGAATTTGTTATCTTTGCACTCTCTTCTTTGGCTTTTATCCTCATCCTGCAAGTATTTAGGGTTGAATAGAAGTCTATCCTTCCCTCTTCTTTTAGTATTTGCAACTATTGCCCTTAGTAATTGTAAGTTTGACATTTGATAATTGCAACTTTTGCATTGGGCTCTAAACATGGGCTTTTGGGCTTCTTTTAAGGCTTTATTCCTTTATTTTTATTTCTCAAGGCCTGCACACAATAAATACTAAAATATTAGTAAATGTGCAGAATTATAGGAATAAATATGAAAATGTGATAGTAAATGTATTGAAAAATATGCACTTTTCACTACCTATCACGTAGCTTTCATCCGAGTTCTCACTATTGTGCGATAAGGCCATAAGCATTCACCAATTTATCATCCCAGTGCGTTGGCTCTTTGATATGAATTTCTTGAGAAGTTTCCCAATAGTCTTGTTGAAAGCTTCTGCAAGGCCATTAGCGGCTGGATAGTATGCCGTTAAAGACACTCTGGATTCTAAGCTTGTTACATAGTCTTTGAAATGCTTGGCTGACGAACTGAGGCCCATTATCATGGACGATTCGTCGTGGCACGCCAAAGTGGTAGACCACATGATGTTTAATGAACTTGATTATGTCAGATGTCTTTTACTTCCCTCAAGGAGATAACCTCCACCCATTTAGAGAAGTAATCAGTTATGGCTAAGATAAATCGGTGTCCTTTGGATGAAGGTGAGCTGATAGGACCAACCACGTTCATTCCCCACATTTTGAATGGTCAGGAAGAAGTTGTAGGGCAAAGATGTCCTGGTGCTTAGTGAATGAAGTCTTCATTGATCTGACAGGCGTGGCATCACTTAGCATAAGCGATGGCGTCAAGGATCATCTTTGGCCAATAATATCCCAGTCTTTGGAATCGATTCCCATGTTTTGGACCAGGTTGGTAAGCTCCGCACATATCGTCATGAACCTCTTTAAGTGCTTCCTATGCTTCTTTATGTGATAAGCAGTGGAGGAGAATTCCATTATGCGACCGATAATATAGTGTTCTCGTGACCGCATTGTAGTAGAATTTAGGGGCTTTCCTTCTAATGACAGCCGCCTCTTGAGGGTCATCAGGCAGATGTGGTACAATGCGTAGTCGATATACGGGAATTGTCAATCCCTGAGCTGTGGACCTGCTGAAGTTCCTAGAGCTTTTTTGACTTGAAGGTTCCCTGCTGGAATTTGCTCATCTTCAAGGAAGAGCTTCAGACAATACAAGTCATGGATGTAGATAAGTACTTTCTCTGCCACTCCCGCTGGAAGGGCCATAGACGCGACAAGGGACGCTAATGCATCTGCATGCGCATTTGCTGGTGAGGTACATGATCAATGTAAAAATTTTTGAACTTCTCCACCATGTGGATGGTTGCGCTGTGATAGGTTACTAAGTCTTCATATCTGACTTCGTACTCCCCGCGAACCTAATTAATGATGAGCTTTGAATCACCGTACGCTTCAAGATTTTTGACGTCAATCTCATCGGGGATTTGCATCCTGATCAAGAGAGCATTGTATTCTACTACATTGTTGAAATATGACTCAGTTAATGAGAATGCACGACGGATTACGTAGTTCTATGGGGAGACAAGTACTACCCCTACTCCTGCTATGATATTCCTCGAGGATCCATTCTTGACGCGCCGTCGAAGAAGAGTTGCCACACCTATCCTTTGAAAGATGTCTGGGTCAAGCAAACTTCAGCGACCTCGTCTGGGAGATCTTCATAAATTTTGGTCATTCTGGGATCTGGATGCTCAACCAAGAAGTCTGCCACTGCCTGTCCCTTCATAGTTTTTTGTGACAGGAATTGCATCTCATATTGGAAGAGCAATATGGTCCATTTTGCCAATCAACCATTCAGTGATGATGGCTTCGTCATAAGCAATCTTAAAGAATTGACGTTTAATATGACATGTATGGTTTGGCACACCAAGTAGTGTCGTTTCTTCTGGATGGCGAATACCAATGCCAAGCATTCTTTTTCGACCAGGCTGTACAATGTTCTGCTCTGATTATTGTTCTACTCAGGTAATAAATTGCCTGCTCATGTCCCTGATCATTATTCTGGGCTAGCAAAGCTCCTAGAGAATGATCCATAACTCAAATGTATATCAAGAAAGGTTTTCCTGATACCGGAGCTGTAGGACAGGTGGATGCGTGAGGTACTGATCAGTCACATATATTACATATACATTGTCATCTTACCATACTTTTTAGCTAATAAATCCTATTAATAAGTCTACTTTTTTTTGTTAAATGTAGGCCCAATTGCTAAAAGAAAGGAAGGAGAAACAAGCCCAAAAGCCCATCTAATTCTGATTTAATTCAGAATAAATTCAAAATCAAGGAATCAAGGCAAATCTTGGCATATCAGAGAGGTTGAAAACCGGTTGAAAAGAATCCTCCCTGAATCAAGCGGTTGAAGCCAACAATCAAAGGCTGTTTCGTCAAATCTTGAAGTTGAAATGAGAAAACTAGCAGAAGATATGGGCAAATCACCAAACCGGAGAGTTCCACCAATTGGGTGTGGCCACATGGCCACACCAGGGCCGCGGAAACACGGCCCTAGCCGCATTTCTGCGGCTTGTTGAAGTTTGTTGGGGAGCGTTTGCTCCCCCAATCTTCCCAGGATCCCCCCTCTGGTTTTTCCCTATAAATACCAGTTTCAACAGAGAAAAGAGGAGCGAAGACTAGATTAGAATTTTGTTATTTCTTTAAGGATTTAGGCTCTTTGTTAGATAATGTAAAAGTTGTATTTTGTTTTGCAATTTGTAGTTCAGTACAAACACTTGTGAGAGAGAGGAATGAGTGCTTGTAACTTGAAGATTGAAGTGACATCAATATAAGAGTCGAACTCCATTTTCTTCTACTCATTTTACGGTATGTTTTACTTTAATTACTTGCATTGTTTCTTATTTCCCATGAGTAGCTAAATCGATTTTCTGGGCTCACTATTGTACCTCTCTCCAATTCTTCTTCTTTTCTGATTTTCATGAAAAAGACCCAATGAATCATTTGCATGCCTAACTTTAAGCCGTTCTTTTTGAAAGTGTTCTTGAAGGCACATGAGGATGGGTTTGGATCTTTAGACTCCTACTTCTTTTAAGAACGTTTCTTGAACTGTTTTTATTCCATACTTGCTTCTTCGCGTTTGATGATTTAACATTCGATTCAAAACGGTTTCTTAAAGAAAAGAGTGAACTTTTTCAACCATCTTATATGCTTTACTTTAAACTTTCTAAAGTCAATCTTAAGTTTCGCCTATGATAAAGTTGAGGCACTAAGGATTTCAATAGAACAATAAACGGTTGAGTAGTGAGATAGTGAGCTCAGATTTTCTTCCTTATTATAATCAACCAAATAATTTTCGAGCTTTTTAAATCACCTTCTCCAAAGCCTTCTCTAAAGTTGCAATTTCTCTTTTAATCATCTCCTTCTTTCCATTCTCTTTTCATTAAAAAATGAGCACAATTCTTTGTTATTAAACGAAATATCGAAAAGTTTTCATCGCATTCCTCCTCGTGGATACAACCCGTTAGCCACAAGCTACACGGTAATTTCTTAACTCTTTGATTGTTCTTTCATTTAGCAATCAATTTTTGGCGTCGTTGCCAGGGAGGGAACGGTGTATTTGTTTTTTAACAAGTTTGGTGTGTTATTTCAGGGACTTGAAGCTTCAGATCAGCATTCAAGCTTTGCAAGAGAAGACTTGCAAATTTTGTGCCCTACTCTCGAAAGTAGGAAACAAAATTTCAAGAAATTGCATTGCAAAAGTTAAAAATTTCATAAGACTACTAAAACTCTTTTTTGCAGGACATATTGCTCGCAAAAAATTAATTTTTTGTACGTTATATTCTTGCTATTTCTGCTATCCACCATTCCTGTTTTAATCCAACAGTAATTTGAGTGATTGTTAATTGCTTAAAAAGCGTTTAGACTTGCATTCTAGGCATTTGTCTAATTACGTTTATTTTACAATTACTGTTGAAGAGAGCTGGAGACAAGGTACATATGCATAGCATATAGTTTAGGAAACATTCTTGGGTGATATTTGCTTTTGAATGCTACTTTTCTATATCTTGCACACTTTGCACAATTAACTCTAAGGGCAAAACCCAATTCAAGATAAGGTGGGGAAGTCATTACCCTTCCTTAGCCCACAAACCATCTCCAAGCACGCACAAACCTAAGCCTAAGTAAAATCTGATAGACGTTGGCCTTAGGGACATCTCGAACTCACTAGGAGAGTATCCTAAGGGGGAAGGTGTTGGAATTTGACTCCTGCCAAATCAGTGTCTAGGAAGGGGATTGAGGGCCGAAAGTCCGAAGGTTGGTGGTTACTTAATTAAGGAACGTCTTTGACGGATAACCTCCCACCAATCTTGCCCTGACCTGGCTGATTAGCTTATGGTCAAAGTCTACATTGTATCTCCTGTGGACAATTAACCAGTTAGGAGTTATCTAGGTCGAGGTTACCTTAGATTAGGCTTAGTTGATTACTCTTGTTGACTGTTGATAAACTTGTTTGTGATTGTGATTGGTTTGTGTATGCAAGTGTGGTCAAGAAACCCTAATTCATCTAGGTTGACTAGAAACACATCACCACCCAAGTTTGAACCAAGACCAGATCTGGTAATGGCTCAATCAACATCATTGCAGGATAGGTTCTATCCTATTAGAACCTCACTTCCATCTTGCATTCTACTTCCATCGGTTGGTGAATACAATTTTGAGCTCAAGCCTCAATTCATCATCACACTCCCCAAGTTTCATGGCTTAGAGTCCGAAGATGCTTACTTCTTCATAAGAGAATTTGAGGAAGCATGTCTAATAATGAAAATCCCACACCTTGTAGATGATGCTATTAGGTTGAGATTTGTCCCTTTCGCTCTTAAGGACCTAGCAAAGAAATGGCTTTACAGCTTAGCAGCCGGTTCTATCACATCTTGGGATGGTTTCATCAAGGTCTTCTTGAAGAAATTCTATCCAATTCATAAGACCGCTCTCATTAGGAAGACAATCATACAATTCAAGAAAGAACCGAGTGAACCGTTTTGGAGGTACTTTGAACGCTTTAAAGACCTCCTTATCCAATGTCCACATCATGGAATAGAGAAATGGTGACAATGTCAAATTCTTTATGACGGTTTAGACTATTCTACCAAAACCCTCTTAGAAAGTATGTGCCAAGGGGATTCTTGCAGAAGGATGAAAATGAAGGATGGGATTTGTATGAAAATCTAGCTGAAAAGACCATCCAGTGGGAACCTACTAATGAGACCTCTAGGAATCCAAACTCCATCTCTTCAAAAGGAGGTCTCCATTCTATCGAATCATCCATCGCTAATGAGGCTAAGTTAGCTAACCTAGCAAGAAGACTGGAAGTTCTAGAAACGAAGGAACCAAGTCCAGTCAATCAAGTCAGCCCAAACCAATTTCTAACTCCGGGCTGCACTTACTGTCAAGCCATGAGTCATGTGTTCAAGGAATGCCCTGTGTTTCAGGCTCAGCAACAATACTATGAACCGATGAATGCGGCCTTTTCAAGGCCGAACAATAATCCTTACGCACCAACGTACAATCCTGGCTGGAGAAATCACTCTAATTTCTCATGGAGCCAAAATAACAATGACCATTCACGATCAAATCATGCTAGCCACTTCCATCATGCCAATAATTCTTCCAATCATCAACCCAACTTTTCCAATTTTCATAATAATTCTCCCAACCATCCACCTAACTTTTCAAACTATCAACAAAACTTTCCCAACCAAGCTCCACAATCCTCCTTCCAGAATCCTCAACTAGAAAGGAGAATGACTGACTTTGAAAGAAACATGGAAAGATACATGAAAAATCAAGATTCTCTCATGCAAACTATACAGATGTTAGAGGTTCAAATGAGCCAACTAGCCACTCCACAGAATGAGAGACAGAAGGATACCCTGCCTAGTCAGCCAATAACCAATCCTAGGAATTCTCAACAAGCTCATTTGGCTGAGGATCATTCATTAAATCAATGTAATGTTGTTCATGCATTGAGGTCAGGAAAGAGAGTTGATAATGAAGTGTCAACGCCAACCAATCCCATTCAGCACAACCACAATCAAGCATCCACCTCATCTAATCCAAATCCTTCCAATTCTGACGAATCTGAAAAAGATAAGTCAACTAGTCAGGTGCACCAACCTATAGTACCATTTCCTAATAAGCTAAAAAACAACAAGCAAAATTCACACATGGATAAGATAATTGAGATATTTAATCAAGTGAAGATAAATGTGCCACTTCTTGATGTCATCCAACAAGTCCCTTCCTATGCTAAATTTCGTAAGGACATGTGCACCAAGAAGAGAAAGACTAATGTACCAAAAAAGGTCTTCTTAGCCACTAACATTAGTGAGCTACTATCGGGTCCGATCCCTGTCAAGTACAAGGATCCAGGTAGTCCCACCATTGCCTACACAATAGGACAAGCCGAGATTAGTCGTGCACTTCTTGACTTGGGGGCAAGTATCAACTTGCTTCCATTCTCAGTTTATCAACAACTCGGGTTGGGCGATCTTAGTCCAACTTGAGTCACTATCCAACTGGCTGACCGTTTAGTAAAAGTTCCAAAAGGGGAGATTAATGATGTCCCGATCCGGGTGGGGGAGTTTATATACCCTGTCGATTTCATAGTTCTGGAGACACAACCTATGTCCAACTCCAATCATAGGGCTCAAACTCCTGTTATCCTAGGGCGACCATTCCTTGCTACTGCCAATGCCATCATCAATTGTAGGAATGGGTCCATGAGGTTTACCTTTGGGAACATGACTAGAGAAGTCAATGTCTTCAATCTAGGAAAACAACCCCGCGATTTTGAGGATCAAACATTTGAAGTCAACCTAATTGAGAACTTAACAAGTGAACATAGAGAAGAATTGGAACTAGAAACTGAGTGTGACTTCGGGTTAGAGTCTGACGACTTTAATCTTGATCAGGTTGTAGATTCTGATATGAATTGGGCATCAAACCCTATTTCACCAATAATGGAGCCAAAAAATTTGACTAGTCCTTCCAGTGAGCCTTCCTCTTCCTTAGAATTGAAAGCCTTACCTGCGCATCTCAAGTACGTCTATCTAGGCGACAATAGACCTTTTCTGTCATCATTGCCTCCCATTTAAATGACGGGGAAGAAGAAGATCTTAAAGCTATTCTACGAAAACATAGGGAAGCCATTGGTTGGACTATGACCGATATAAAGGGATTAAGTCCGACCATCGTTCAACATCGCATTCATCTCAATGAAGACGCCACACCTAAAAGATACCCGCAGCGTAGGTTAAACCCTATAATGAAAGAAGCTGTTCATGCTGAAATTGTCAAACTCTTAGACAATGGGATAATTTATCCCATTTCTGATAGCCAATGGGTCAGTCCTATCCACGTGGCTCCAAAGAAATCCGGTTTCACCATAGTGGAAAATGAGAACAAATAGTTGGTCCAAACTCGACTTCCCACGAAGATCCGAGTTTGCATCGACTATAGAAAGCTTAATGCTGCAACTCGTAAGGACCATTTTTCACTTCCCTTCATTGATCAAATGCTTGAACGTTTGGCGGGTCACGAGTATTACTGTTTCTTGGACGGTTACTCGGGGTATAATCAGATCCCTATTGCTCATGAGGATCAAGAAAAGACTATGTTCACATGTCCATTTGGGACATTTGCTTATCGTCGAATGCCTTTCGGCTTATGCAATGCCCCAGCAACGTTTCAACGTTGCATGTTGAATCTTTTCTCTAATATGGTAGAACGATTCTTAGAGATCTTTATGGATGATTTCTCCATCTACGGAGATTCATTCACTCAATGTCTCCACCATTTAGAACTTGTCCTCCAACGTTGTGCTGAGAAAAATCTGACACTGAATTGGGAGAAATGCCACTTCATGGTAAAACATGGAATTGTCTTGGGTCATGAAATTTCCAAAAAAGAAATTGAAGTGGACAGAGCTAAAATTGAGGTTATTGCTAAGCTTCCCATGCCCAATGCGTTAAGGACATTAGATCCTTCTTAGGACATGCTGGTTTCTACTGAAGATTTATCAAGGATTTTAGTAAAATTGCTAGGCCCTTGACTAATCTGTTAGCTAAGAATGTGTTCTTCAATTTCGATACTGAATGCATAAATTCTTGGGAGAAGCTTAAGAGAGAGCTTATTTCTGCACAAATCATATCTGCTCCGGATTGGTCTAAGCCGTTCGAAATCATGTGCGATGCTTCCGATTTTGCCATAGGCGCTGTCCTAGGACAACGCATTGATAACAAGCAGCATGTGATTTACTACACTAGTACGACTCTCAACGATGCTCAATTGAACTACACTACGACTGAGAAGGAATTCTTGGCAGTAGTGTTTGCCTAGAGAAATTTTGTCCCTACCTACTAGGGTCCAAAACCACCATTTTCACCAATCATTCTGCGCTTAGGTACCTCATAATGAAGAAGAATGCCAAGGCCCGACTCATTCGTTGGATCCTCCTTCTTCAAGAATTCGATCTTGAGATTCGAGATAAAAAAGGAGTAGAAAATGTCGTTGCTGACCATCTCTCATGGATCCCTAATTCTCCATGCAACGAATTACCCATAAATGAGGATTTTCCTGATGAAAATCTCTTAGCTATCTCTAGGGAACCTTGGTTGCTGATATAGTGAATTACTTAGTCACAAACCAAACTCTGTCTCATTGGTCCAAAAACGATTTATACCGGTTCTTATCCCAAGTCCGGTATTTCTTTTGGGAGGAACCGTATCTTTTAAGTACTGTTCTGACCAAATTATTAGGAGATGCATTCTCGATGAGGAGGTTAAGAGTGTTCTATCCTTTTGTCACGAACTTGCATGCGGTTGACACTTTGGTCCCCGCAAGACTGCTGAAAAAGTGCTACAAAGCGGGTTCTATTAGCCCACTTTGTTCAAGGATGCGTATGAATTTTGCAATACGTGCCATAGATGCCAAATGGTAGGAAGGATCTCAAAACAAAATATGATGCCCCTCAACCCAATTCTAGAAATAGAGCTCTTTGATGTTTGGGGCATCGACTTTATGGGTCCATTTCCTAATTCATTTGGAAACCAATACATATTGGTTGCTGTGGATTATGTGTCCAAGTGGGTAGACATTTCTTGTAAAACTAATGATAACAAAGTTGTCATAAAGTTTTTGAAAGAGAACATTTTTTCACGCTTCGGAACCCCTCGTGCTATCATCAGTGATAATGGCACTCACTTTTGCAATAGATCTTTTGAAGCTCTTATGCGAAAGTATGCCATAACTCACAAGTTGTCCACACCTTATCATCCTCAAACCAGTGGGCAAGTTGAGGTTTCCAATAGACAAGTCAAGCTTATCTTGGAGAAAACCGTGAACCAAAACCGAAAAGATTGGTCCATCAAACTTGTAGATGCCCTATGGGCCCACAGGACCGCTTTCAAGACGATTTTAGGAATGTCTCCTTATAGGTTAGTCTATGGCAAAGCTTGTCACCTACCCGTTGAGTTAGAGCACCGGGCCTTATGGGCAATCAAGCAGTTGAATTTCGACTTGACTAAGGCCGGTGACCTTCGGAAGTTACAAATTTCCGAATTAGTGGAGTTAAGAAATGAGGCCTATGAAAATGCTAGGATCACTAAAGATAGAGTTAAGATTTTTCATGATAAATACATCATAAGAAAAACCTTTATCCCTGGACAAAAAGTCTTACTCTATTATTCTAGGCTTCATCTTTTTTCAAGAAAATTAAAATCAAGATGGACTGGGCCATTCGTTGTAAAAACCGTGTTTCCACATGGTGCAGTTGAGATCAGTGACCCCAAAAATGAAAGGACTTTAAGGTAAATGGTCAACGCCTTAAACCTTTCTTGGAATCGGTGCCGGTAAATGAAACGGTTATGGGTCTTTTTGACCCCGTGTATCAGTAACTTCCCTCTTTTCCATTTTATTTCATGCATCTATACATTTCTTTCATACATTGGGGACAATGCATGAGATAAGTGTGGGGGAGGGTTAACATGACTAACATAACAACAACAACAAAAAACAAAAAAAACAAAAAAACAAAAAAAACTTTTTGAAAGGTTAGAACAATATTTTGATATATTTTTTGTAAGAAATTAAGTCAATTTTAAGGAATAAGAAAATCATAATTAGGATTTCTTATATTTGGTCAAAATCAGATAACTTGTTTGATTTTTAGGGTTAGGAAGAAATTTGTGAAAGTAATTTAGTCTTGATATTTACCTTGATGAAATATGCACACTAAATACACTTACACACTTAGGATTTAAAAACAAAGACTCTTATGTCTTATAAAAAAATATGTAAAAAAATAAACAAATCTAATTATTGATTAGCTAGGTGCTTTGGCCTAAGCAAGCTTTGGTATTTATGCAAAAGATAATTAGATAAGTTTGAAAAATATATATATATATATAAATCCTCTGATTAAGTTGGGTATTTGTGCCTCATGAAGCATAAGTATTCACGCCTAAAAGGGGGTACATTTTATAAATAAAAACTTTAGTTTTGTGGCCTTGTCTGCTTGAGTGTTTAAGTCCTTAGGGGTGTTTTCTCACCTGGTGCCCTAAACTGTCCGGTTTAGGTGTCACCGACTAAAGGCTCGTTACATGGGCAGATTAGAAAGCTTAATGAAATTGAGAATAAATTCCACCAAAAATAAATGTAAATAAGGCATAGGAGTTAATGTTAAAGAACCCTTAGTCAAACTTCACAGTCATGATGATGCATATGACTCAGGGTAAAGTAATAGACTAGATGAGAAAGACAATTTGACTCCTTACATTGATTGATGACATATTTTTGAATGGAGACTAAGTTTAGGAATGAAAAAATTTGATATTCCTATAACTTATAGATTACTTAAACTCTCACAAATATACTTCAAATATTTTCTCTTTTCAAAATGCTCTTCGAAAATACTAACATTTTTTTATGGATTTTGTGAGTGCAATCCACTGAAAACCCTCACGAGATAAAACTCGTCCTCTAGGGGTAACCTAGAGGTTTAACGGCTTGTTGTACATGCTCAGTGCAATCGAGTGACCTGCGAAAGTGGTCTAATAATTGATTGGAATTAGTCTGATGTTTTGCTCGAGGGCGAGCAAAAGATAAGTGTGGGGGTGTGATCAGTCACATATATTGCATATACATTGTCACCTTACCATACTTTTTAGCTAATAAATCTTATTAATAAGTCTACTTCTTCTTTATTAAATGTAGCCCAATTGCTAAAAGAAAAAAAGGAGAAACAAGCCCAAAAGCCCATCTAATTCTACTTTAATTTAGAATAAATTTGAAATCAAGGAATCAGGCAAATCTTGGCATATCAGAGAGGTTGAAAATCGGTTGAAAAGAATTCTCCCTGAATCAAGCGGTTGAAGCCAACAATCAAAGGTTGTTTCCTCAAATCCTGAAGCTGAAATGAGAAAACTAGCAGAAGATATGGGCAAATCACCAAACCGGAGAGTTTCACCAATTGTGTGTGGCCACATGGCCACACTAGGGCCGTGGAAACGCGGCCCTGGCCGCGTTTCTGTGGCTTGTTAAAGTTTGTTGGGGGAGCGTTTGCTCCCCCAATCTTCCCAGGATCCCCCCTCTGGTTTTTCCCTATAAATACCAGTTTCAACAGAGAAAAAGGAGCGAAGACTAGGATTAGAATTTTTGTTATTCTTTAAGGATTTAGGCTCTTTGTTAGATAATGTAAAAGTTATATTTTGTTTTGCAATTTGTAGTTCAGTACAAACGCATGTGAGAGAGAGGAATTAAGTGCTTGTAACTTGAAGATTGAAGTGATATCAATACAAGAGTTGAGTTCCATTTTCTTCTACTCATTTTACAGTATATTTTACTTTAATTACTTGCATTGTTTCTTGTTTTCCATGAGTAGCTAAATCGATTTTCTGGGCTCACTATTGTACCTCTCTCCAATTCTTCTTCTTTTCTGATTTTCATGAAAAAGACCCAATGAATCATTTGCATGCCTAACTTAAAGCCTTTCTTTTTGAAAGTGTTCTTGAAGGCACATGAGGATGGGCTTGGATCTTTAAACTCCTACTTCTTTTAAGAACGTTTCTTGAACTATTTTTATTCCATACTTGCTTCTTCGCGCTTGATGATTTAACATTCGATTCAAAACGGTTTCTTAAAGAAAAGAGTGAACTTTTCTAACCATCTTATATGCTTTACTTCAAACTTTCTAAAGTCAATCTTAAGTTTCGCCTATGATCAAGTTGAGGCACTAAGGATTTCAATAGAAGAATAAATGGTTGAGTAGTAAGATAGTGAGCCCAGATTTTCTTCCTTATTATAATCAACCAAACAATTTTCGAGCTTTTTAAATCACCTTCTCCAAAGCCTTCTCTAAAGTTGCAATTTCTCTTTTAATCATCTCCTTCTTTCCATTCTCTTTTTAATAAAAAATGAGCACAATTCTTTGTTATTAAACGAAACACCGAAAAGCTTTCATCGCATTCCTCCTCATGGACACGACCCGTTAGCCACAAGCTACACGGTAATTTCTTAACTCTTTGATTGTTCTTTCATTTTAGCAATCAGGTACTGCTTGATTTTCTCGAATACTTGTTGGCAAGCATCATCCCAGATGAATAAAACACCCTTCTTCTTCAATTTGGTGAAAGGTTGGTATCGTTCTGAGAGATTTGAGATAAACCTCTGGATACAGGCTAAGCATCCTTGCAATCCTCTAAGCTCTCTATGATTTCTTAGAGGTTGCATCTCCTGGACGGCACGGACTCTCTCTGGGTCGAGGTGGATTCTTTTGGATGTTACAACAAATCGAAGGAATTTTCCGCTGGCTACCCCCATAAAGGATTTGGTGGGATTCTTCTTCCATTGATGCGCCCGCATAGTATCAAACACTGTCTTCAGATCTGCTATGTGATCACTCTTGGCACGGCTTTTTACTGCAATATCGTATACGTAGCATTCCACTATTTTGCGTATATGCTTGTGAAAAATTGCATTCATAGATCTCTGAATATCGCCCCCACATTCTCCAATCCGAAGGGCATCACAGTATAGCAATACACTCCTAGTGGTGTCCTGAAGGATATATGCTTCTCGTCATCAAGGTACATCTTAATTTGATTGTATCCAAAGAATCAATCCATGAAGGGCATCCATTCAAATCCACATGTGATGTAGATCATGACATCCATGATTGGAAGGGGGAACTCATCTTCTCATTTAGATCATGAAAATCAATGCAAACTTAGATCTTCCAATTCTTCTTTGTGACGGGGATGATATTAGCCACCCAATCAGGGTGTTGTTCTTCCCTGATGAAATCAGAGTCCATAAGCTTCTTGACTTCCGACTGGATCGCTTCCATTATCTCTGGGTAGAACCGTCATGTTGTTGTCGGACGGGCCTTACATCCGGATTGATGTTAAGACAATGCATAGCCACCTGGGGGTCAAGCCTGGGCATATCTTCATAATTCTAGGCAAAAACATACATGAGAGATATTAAATCTTCCTTCTCGGGCGATGTTAAGCTTTCGCTTATAGATGAGCTTAGGATTAGCTTCATGTCCCAGATTAATCTGGGTTACCTTATCCTTTGTGGGTGATTCATGTTGTTCAAAGTAAAATATTTCAGAGAGTACTTAGATGTTTGATCCAAGGATCTGTATCTGACTAGATTATTTTTTCATCTCCATCTTCCGGGTGGCTTGTTGAAACCATGTTTACCGAAAGATCTTTGAAGATGTTGCCAACACTGATATCTGACTCCCACGATGATGTGCCTGACGAGTGATTGTGATATAACGACTCTTCAGACTCAAAGGCTGACGGGATTGGAGTTGACACATATCCCAAACCCCTGAGAGTTCGATGATAATAATCAGGGCCTTTTTGATTGAGATGAAACCTGCACACAGAAATACAGAATTTCAGAACTTTATAATAGATAGTGCAAGTACTCAATGCTTCCGCTATAGCAAGCGGCTATGCAGGTCGTGATCCAAAAGGAAGGACTAGCGATGGAAGATTTTAAGTAAGTTCATTTCTTTTTTGAGTTTACAGAAATATGTTAGGAATTTCTTCTCAGATTTAGAAAAAGAAAACAAAAAGGTTAAGTTAGAAGATGTGAAGAAGATGGTAAAAGAAAAGATGATGATGTTGTTGTTATTTTTTATTTACAAAAGAAAAGAAAAAACTAAATAAAGAGGAGAATGTTGGTTTTGAAATAGAATTCTAAACTAAGAATTGAAAGAAAACTAAATATTCTTACTTACCTCTTTTGTGCTCATATACCTTGGATCTGTCGCTACGACTTATCTAGTCTTTGAAGGCGATCAAGCATGGCGGGTAGGATCTTCCTCGTTCTCGATCTACACTACAAATAAAAGAGCAAACTAAACTAGCACAAGAATGGTTGTTCATCACCATAGGCCATCAAGGGCACTTGCAATAGTGAAGCAGTCTCGAGGCTATCGGATTCACTTGGATTACAAACACATCAGAGGAAAGCAAACAAAAACAAGAGTAAAGAAGAAAAAAACTACAATTTGATTCAAATAACAATGAAAGAAAAGACTTACTTACACTGGTGTCACCCTCACCCGTAGTACAAGAACCTTTCTCATTCCTCCATGAAATTCTTCTCTCCTCTCAGGAAAATAAAATTACATTAAAAGAGAAAAAATCTAGGTTAAACCTGATTAGTCTACGATTATGCATTATTATATCGCATTTCCCACCGATATATGAATAAATTGTCGGTCTAAACCGTGTTTTGGTCTCTATTGCAGGTAAATCAAGAGTTCAAGGGCAAAGGAGTAATAAGATCTTAATTAAACCCCTTTTTGGGTAATTAATCCCGAATTTCGTGGAGGCCAAGTAAGGGATCATCTAGAAGATACGATGAACCTAGACTCTTACGCACGTCAGACGAATATTCGGGCGAAACTACCAGAAACGGGATATACCAAGAAGCTGCTAGAACCAACGGGGACCCACGGACAAAAACCAGGGACCTAAGTCCCTGGTATTGCCGCAAAAACGCGGCAATTGCCACGTTTCTGCGGCAATAGAGTGGAGCCACGCGTCGAGTTTCGACGCGTGGCCCCGTCTCGTCTTTCGGAGACTTCTTATGCCTATATATAGCCCTGTATTTGGCCAAAACAGAGAGTTTTCATTTTTAGGCTAGGGTTTCTATGTTTTAAGTTAGTGTAGGTAGGTGCTCTTCATTTCTTTTATTTTGTTATGTTATTTCGTTTTTAGATCATGTATTAGGGCTGAGAGATTCAGAGAGATAGAGAGGGATTGATGTAATAGATGGTGACAGTCTATGTAAAGGTGCCTCTTTTCTCCTCCATTGTAATCTTCTTCATCTTCTACATGATGCTTTGCTAACTTTTTTTCTTCTCATGGCAATCTAACTACTAACCACTAACCATCTAACCACTTACTTGATAATCCACATGAATCAAGTAGCCTCTACTAAGGCCTTGCTCTTGCAAGAGCCATTGATGGCTCATGATGATGGCTTCTAACATCTAACTTGCTAACCAAGCTAACTCTCTCTTATTTCATGCTTCCTTCTAATGGTTTGATGATCTAATGTTTGTATTAGCTTGCTCTTGATGCAAGTTTGAATGTGAAGAACCATCTCATTTGCCATGCTTTGTATCGTCTCTTGAAGGCAAGGATTAGTGATGGCCGAGGATCAAATGTGAGGCAACTATCATTAAGAGGTTAGCATGGTTAGTGATCACTTAGTAGTTAGTAGCCATGAGTTTTCCTTTATCTTGTTTTAGAAACTATTTTCAAAACTCTTTTATCATTTTTCTATCGATGTTTTTTCCCGCCTTCTTAGTTCACCTTTGTTTCATCTCCTTTTCTATTTTGTTTTCCAAACCATACTTCTCTTTTGTTTTCTTCGCCGTTTTCATCGCCTTCTCCACCTACCACATTCTGGATTTCCTTTTCTTTTTCTTTCTTTTTCTAATTCTTTAATAAAGAAGAAACGTGAATAAAGACTGTTAATGCTTCTATCGCCTCCCTTCCCTGTGGATTCGACCCGTTGAGCCAATGTTATAACGAAAGTATCGAGAGTACATTAGCACATACGAGCTTTTCATTGATTTCACAAATTACATATTTTTGAGTGCTAGTTCAGCCCCGATCAAAACTTTTGGCGCCGTTGCCGGGGAAGGAATGGTTTTGATATCACGATTTTGTTAACATTTTTCTTCTCTGTTTTGGTGTGCAGGACAATCTTTACAGGTGCTTAATATTGCAGAATAAATACTAGCTTTGCATCTCCCTGCTCTAGAAAGCAGGGACCCAGCTTCTAAAGAACCGCCGCGCAAACGTGACTTTTGCCGCGCAAACGCGACTTTTGCCGCGCAAACGCGGCCATTTTGTAATCATTGTGTATCTTGTTGTGCTGGGATGTGTTCATTGTAATAGCTAGTAGATTTGTACTGCTATTTCCTGCTTTGATTGCCTACACACCACAATAAACTAAGAACTAAAATACGGTATTTGGACGCTTTTAAAACGGTTAGACATTTGCATTTAGGCACGTGTCAATTCAATTCCAATATACTGTATTTTGTTCTGTTGTTGTGACATGAATTGAGGTGTACATATGGCATTGCATATAGCATAGGACAAACATGTGGGTGATTTACTCGCTTTGTGTTATATTCTTGTCTATATTGCACACTTGCACGAATTGAACTTAAGGCATAACCCAATACAAGATAAGGTGGGGATTTTATCACCCTTCCTTAGCCCAAAACCACCTCCCCACTCACACAACCCAAGCCCTAATAAAAATTGATAGACGTTGGCCCCTAGGGACATCTCGGACTCATTAAGAGATTGACTGAGGGTGGAACTTATTTTGAATCTTACTCTTGTGAAATCGGTGTCTAAGGTTGGGGATTAAGAGGTTACGCCTCGAAGATACCGTGGTTTTGGCATAATTAAGGCCCGTTGCTTACGCACGGATACCTCCCACCGTATTTTGCCCCTACCTGGCCGATTAGCTTATGGTCAGATTCAAGCAACAACCTCCCCGGATAATCGACCAGTTAGGAGTCGTCTAGGTCTAGGTCAACCCTACTATAGGCTTGATTTTGATTTTGTTTTTTCTTTTGTTTGTTGTTTGATTTTTCTATTTTTTGTTTGTGATTGTTTGTGAAATGGAATTCAACGATAACAATTCTTTCAATCCTAACATGAATCCTTATTTCACACCAACCCCATTTGTTTCGGATAATTCCAACCTGGTTTTTCACAATATGAACCAACCAAATACACCGGGTTGGCCTTATCCGAATCAACACAACCCATACCCACATTCTTATGACTATAATTCCCAAAATAATTTCAACTCTTCACAGAGTCAATGGGGATTCACCTCCCCCGAGTTAAATTTTCAACCTCCTTGTCCCCCGTGTTCACCATATTCATCTTGTCCACAATATTCATTCCCTGATTTCGCTTCCTATACTCCTTTTTCTGAACCATCAATTGAAGAAAAATCTGAGTTCGAAAAGAGAGTTGAAGCCAATTTACAAGAGGTCGAGCGACTACTTCATAAAAGTAGGGCCTCTCCAATTCCACAGTATTTTCAAGAGTCTTACTCAGTTCCACCTCCTCATAATGAACAATCATCTGCCCCGGAAATGAGTAAAGAACTCTTATGTGAGTCCAAACTTCAATCTTAAAACATTTCTGACTCACATTCTTCACAAAAATTTCAAAACCAAGATTCTATACTCTCATTCTAGGGCATCCACTTGTAGAAAAATCAAGTCTAGAAAGAGTATAGAAATCTTGCAGGAGTTTATGTTACAATATCAAAAATCTTCTTCTGAGTCTGTCAATAGGTTGGAAACACAATTGAGTCAATTGGTTAGTATTTATAGGAATGAGGAAACTCTATCTTATCAACCTTTGACCAATTCAACTATACCAAACTCTATTGATATGACCCAGGACTCTTGTCATTTTGAACATCAAGATTCAATTTTAGCACATTCACCTGAACTTGTCCAAACTTCAAATCCCATTGACATATTGGCAAGTTATCCTTTTCCTGAAATTGAACTTGAGCATGAATATGATCCTGAACTTCCACTTGATAATTCAATCTCACTTCTGATTCAATATTGACTGAGGTGTTTTTACCTGAATTCAGACCTTTTCCCGAGTCAGTATTGGATCCAGTGCCAGTCCATTGTGAAATTGAATCACCAATCTTTTATGATGATCTATTGAACTTGACCAATTTCATACTTTTGAAAATCTCATTGATAAATTGGCAAGTTCTCATTTTTGTGGAATTGAACTCAATGAGGAATGTGACTTTGATCCTCAAGTTTGTGATCCAGTTCAAATTCCTGAATCACTATTGACTCCTGTTTTGTTACCCAATTTGAGCAACATTTTAGAGTCAGTTTTGATTCTCATACCTGTCATTCCTGAACTTGAATCACCAATTTTAGATAGTCACATTCCATCATGGGAAAATAAATGTGGATTTGAGCTTCATCTTCTTGATTTGGACCCACTTCCTGAACCGATCTCGACTCCCAAACTTTTACTTCACTTAAGTCTTTTTCCTGAGTCGGTATTAGTTCCTGTACTTCCTGAGTCCAAATCAATCATTCCATTCTGGGACAAAGCTGTTGATAAATTTGACTCTGAAATTATTTTGAAAAATTGGAAATTAGATGGGGTAAAATTCTTAATAAAAATCATAAATATATACATCATTCTAGTGGGTTGTATTTTAGAGGTCTCTGGTGGGTTCCTCAGGATTCCATGCAAGTTAGATTGGGCCGCCTTTCGTGGACCAATCAGACCGCCACCGGAACCACCACCTTGAGGTGATTTTTCCTTCCCTCTCTATTTGTTTCATGCATACATACATCACGATGCATTGAGGACAATGCATGAGATAAGTGTGGGGGAGGGTTTACTAACATACAGTTTTTAGATTTTCTTTCTTTTACACTTCTTTTAGGATACTTTAGAAATTTTTCCTTTTGTATAGGAATTTTCTCTTTCTTTAAAAACTTTTTGAAATAAGAGACAAAGTTTTGATTTATTTTTAAGAAAATTAAGATGATCTTAGAAATTAAGGAAGCCTTAATTATGACATCTTAAACCTAGTCGAAATGATGGATCTTGTTTAAAATTATAGGCTAAGTAAGATAAATTGGGGAGATAATTTTATCTGAATTTTTTGCCTTAGATAGTATGCACTTCACACTTACACAATTTTGGGATGGAAACAAAGACCTAAAATGTCATAAAAAAAATCACTTATTAAGCTGGATAATTATGCCTCAAGAAGCATGATTATTCACGCCTAACGGTAAAAAAAAAATCATCACTTATTAAGCTAGATAATTATGCCTCAAGAAGCATGATTAT